>JAVTVY010023271.1:0-85321 GCA_036873755.1 Hanleya hanleyi | reverse complement strand
GATATTCTTCAATGACAATCTCTTAAAAGTAGTTTTTGTTTGAGAGCACAGATTTACCACAAAATTTCACAGTGGGATATATGTTCTTACAGACAGTGAAACTACTTCAAATGTTTCTGAAACCTTTGATGTTTTACGCTCATAAACAGCTTGTGTCACTTGCGTCCCTACTCTCCTTGTTCCCCCGCTGATTCACACCGCATATTTCTTGGTCATTAGGGGACGCTTTATCTGGTTATCCAATCACCGTGCCATAATAGCTCGGAGTCTGGTAACCAGATACCTCATACTAAACCACGATTGGCTAACTACTACACGCGATCGAAATTACGTCACACCCACATTCTTAACAGAGTCATGCCTTCATGATAGTGAGATCATGACTCTCGCATAAGTGGAAGCCATGTCACCATTTTAACAGCGAGACTCCCCCTTACATCATGCTCCAAGGAACTTTTCCTGTCTTTATTAACAGTCAACAGTCAATTCGAAATCTGACCCACTGGAATGATGTATTTACGTTACCAGTTATAGAATTTTCGGTCTTCAAGACGACAGGGGCTTGTGCGCGATCTTGGATATTATAACGCCTGTTGACTCGGGTGATGGTCTCTATAAAACCCAGATAATAGATTCCAGTTTCAGCTTACCAGATTTCTCGAAGACTTGATAGCTTCTTTAAATGAGTCAGGATACAACTACGACGGAGTCCATGTCGGCTGAATATTAAACCGATTTATTGTAAATTCATTCCACCTAACTTAGGAATGATCGGCGGTATTTGGTAGGCAGACCAACACAGCTTCATTAACATCAGACCATTTGTGAATGTCTTTCAAAACTGGAGATGGTACATGTACCTCTATCATCGAGACATGATGTTGAATTAGTCTGCCTGTACACACTGGTCATTTCTTTATATACAATGCTAGTACATTACAGGGTCAAGCTAACTCGAAACTAACTCATAAAATCTTCAGTGCAGTTGTGACAACGAGACTGGCTAACTATCTCCAAACCAAAACATACAAATCATATTTGGGTTTCATGAAGTAAAAGTCCAGTGCAGTTACACAACCATTCTCTATATTATCCCATATAAACTGAAGTTATATAACTGTTCATGTTTTACAAAAACCTGACCTAAAAGGTCATGAAATGGAATCTCGAAAATAGCTTAATCAAAACAAGTGGCACTGGAAATTAAACACAGTTAAAATACGACTTCTAGTTTGCATGTACAGATTATATAAAATTGCTGGGATAAGTATGGTGGCTAAGAAGTCTACCTTTACTTAAAAGTATGGTGGCTAAGAAATTCCATATTTCACAAAGTGTAGGCAACTTGATCTCCTCATACTCATGACGATAAAGTGTGGCCTTATCAGTGGGATTTTAACAAAATTAACAGCAACTGTGTTAATTAGTTGAAGGGGTTAGTGAACAAATTTTTGCAATCAGTTCACGAACCTTACTAAAATATTACAACAATGGAGGAAGTTATTCACTCTTAACCCATAAATAAAATAATTAAGAGTTTTTCGCTGTTGATTATTATTTTTGCCATTAACGACAAATGAGCGTTTCACAAGGGAGACAACTCATATTGCTTCGTTTCACAGTTGACTGTGAAGAAATAGTTCACTAGTTTCTCATGTTTTTCCACATAGTTATCACTCAGTAGATGTCATATACATCGGGTAGTTTAGTTACCGAGAGACTAATCTGTGCTGCAGCTTAGCGCTGGAAACAGTTATTGGTGACTGGCCGAAAGATCTGTTACCCACTGAGAGAAATGGTGGCGGATGCCCGGATATTGGTTGCTGTGATAAACAAAGTGGACTGAGACACTCCCGTAAGAGTGATATTCATTGGCCATTGGCCTATGCAGAGCGCCCCCTAACGACCAAGAGGCGCGAAATGTACGGTGTGAATCAGTGGGGGAACAAGGAGAGTAGGGACGTAAGTGACACAAGCTGTTTATGAACGTATTGATGTTTGTGCTCATTTACGCATATCTAAGGGTTTTCCTTGACCATATCATATTTGTTCATCACTGTGTGACATATTCCTTCTTGCTGCCAATGCAATAAGAACTAGAGATTTCTAACAAACTCAATGATGTTAAATTGTATTTTCGCACGGATGTTCATATTTGAAATTAAAAGACTATCTAATCTTGCCTATCTCGCTTTATCCCTTTGCTACATTTAGTTGCATACAAATTATTCAATTAGTATATAAACCATTGGACAAGTGGTACAGATACTAGAATTATGGAGGCATACTTTGAAAATGGGCACCTCCTATTTATGTGATAAAATGTTAATTTTTGTCAAAATCACCATAAGTTGAACTTTGCCTTTTTCAGTTGGTAATCTTGTATAGTCAGCTAATCTGACAGTTTTTGAATGAAGACCCTTGAAATTGTGTAGGCTCGCTAAGCATACTTTGAAGATGTACACACAGGCCTTGTGATTTGAGGCGTGCGATCGCGCACGCGCACCATAATGCGCCTGAAGAGGCACTGAGGTGCGTTTTGAACGCGCGCCTTATACTTTATGATCCCCTTCAAAATTTTGCTATGTCAAATTTTGACACGAATCCGCGAATTCATTCCCGTGAAGATTCGCCTGGCAGGGCATTCGGGCGAATCTAAACGGATTCACGTAGATTTGAACGTAAAATTAAACATTACCGGTTGAAAACTTACGATTGAGCCCCGTCCACCGATCGTCAACACACGCTGTTGAAAACTGGGCTCTATATCATCTTATCTATTGCCATGTGCCAGTCCGAGTCTATATGCAAGCTGATCTGTCGAGTGTTTTCATTGGCTCGTTCACGGCAGCCTGCCAATCGCTATCATTGAAACAAGTGGCAAGGGCCAACTTGATTGAAAACGAAATGGTGAAATGGCAACTGACACAGGGCCTAAAAACGTGGAAACAAATTAGAAAAACAGCCCTGTGTCAGTGGGAAAGGAGCCTGAGGGATAACTTTGCATTCCTTTTAACAATGCGGGCAATAAGGTGGTACTGCCCTTTTGCAGAAACACAGCGATCAACCAAACAAAGTGAGCCGACGTCAGTTACGGCAAAAACAAAACTAGTTACCTGCTGAAGCCAAACTTGGTTAGACACGTAACAGCGATGGACTTCGCGAGTGTTCGGAAATTGAAACTGATTCAGACATTCCAGATTTCTGAAGGCAAGTGAATGGATTGAATGATTGGAATGATGAATACGACGATGTAAAAATTGCCATGTGCCAGTCCTAGTCAGTTTTTTTTACAATTTGTGGTTTTTCAGAGTTTTATTTCTATTTTGCCAATCTTGTTTTCAGCTTTTGGCTCATTAACTGATTGTGTTAATTTTAAATACAAAAAAAAAAAGAAATTTAAAACAGTGTTTCTTGATTTTATTATCACCTCAATATCTTTCATAGCTAAACCAGTAAATATTAGTTCCCCCTGGATATCCTGAAACATTGCTGCGAGATGGATTCTCGGCCAGCACACATTTATTTCGATTCACACCTTAACGTTTCAAACACTGTATCACACGCCTTAAAAAAAATTAGGTGTGCATTTTAGGTGTGCTAACCACACACCTCGCACGATTTTAGGTGTGCTTTAATCACTCGCCAGGGCCCGTACAAATCACAAGGCCTGTACACATATTTATGTAATGAAATATAACTTTTTTTTGTAAATTACTTGCATTTGGTCTTAGTCAATTTCTCCATCAAAATTTAACCAGTATGAAGGGTAATGTAATCAGCTAGTCCGTCAAATAGTGTTATCAATTCACCATCTCTATACAGTCTCTGGTTTGCAACACAACTGAAATATATTTTCTTGGATCTGGAGTGGAGATATTCATATGTGAAAGGATGTCCCTTTTCAGTTATTTTTATGTTTTTACATCCTATCAACTTGGGGTTTTTTTTGGTTATAATCCGTGAACCAACAAGCAAAAAAGCCATGTTGTAGGAAAAAAAATGATCATAATAAATAATGAGTTTACATGTATATGAAATGTAAGTGAAGTGAGAAGGAATAGGAATAAAATGTTGTGAAGATCAAAGGATGGCTCTGTTAGCTGGTCACACTCTAGTTAACACTGGTACCTGTTATATTCTATTCTCACCATGTTATCTCATCTCTACATTTGAACATATGTTAGCCTCAAGCTTCCAATCTTACACAGTTGTTTTTAAAGCAAACTTCTCTGTATTGTGAAGTTCATGTTACTGTATATGTCATCTCTTATACATTGACCAAATTCCAGTCTAATGTTCTCAGCCAGAGTCACATCCACATATATGCCACACTGTACATGTACATGTTGTACATATCATATGAGAAATTATTTAATTTTGTAGATTCATGAGTTTGCAGACAAAAATAAGTTCATTCTTGGTTCTAAATTAAGATCAGGTTTGTTGGAATGATTATGTTTACATAGAAGAACTTCCAACCTGTGTGTTCAGTATGAAAGCCCACAAAATCTTGCAAGACATGGTGCAAAGCGGGTGGAAGATACAGAAGAGTGGTTTCTTTGCACTCGTATGCCCTAATACCTTTGAGTATATCGAGAAACAATTTAACTGTAGAAGTCGGCAAGGTGACACTTCCTAACAAAGATATCAGAGTAATAGGTTGTTTTGTATGATCCTCAGACAGGCATGAAATGAAAGGATCGGATGACTTTCCGTGCTGATAATTGTCAATAGTGGTCTTGGTAATTGAAGAGGATGTACCTCTTGAATACTCAACTGTGACGACTGACTGACTTTCTTATTGATGTCTTCTATGGGTTTGCCTGATAAACTTTCTGCTTTATTGTACTCCGTACATAAATTTATGATGGCGACAAATATGTGTTGTAATTATTTAGCTTTCACACCTATATGATCATGTACTTGTACCAGGTTAGCACATCCTTTATGATGAATGCAATGTTACGATGTGTACCTGTTGGTGACTGGTCAGGTTACATCCAGGTATCTTCACATACATGTAGCTACATGTAAGTACATGTTGTTACCCTGGTTATTGCAAATCAATGCTAGAGTTGAGCTAGCTGGAATTGAAACTATCATTTTGAAAACTCAAACCATGGTTCCTGAAGCAATATCTACCAACAATTTATTTATATCTATTGGACTGGGCCAGTAGAAATTGAAGATTCAGCCTTGATTGGTTGATGGTCAATATGTCTCCCATCTACAGAGTAGTTGTGGAGGAAAAAAGGTGATTATTAGCTCTGTATTCTCATCCTCACTGATGATCTCACATCTGTCCTCCTACTGGTTCAGGTGACTCAGATTTACGAACTGATTTGAGATTAATATCATTGTAAACTATAGTTTTCCATCATTAACAATTGTTTTAGTCATTGGTTATGATTGATCCCCCAAACTGTCAGAATCAACTTTATAATTTGAAGATGTTCATATAGTTTTAATCACAATGGATGTTAGTGTAATCAGGGTTTATATAACAGGTCTAATATAGGCATGTGGGGGAATAAGAGCAATGTGATATTGAACCCAAACACAGCACCTAGATAGTATTGGTTAAAAATCAGGGCAGCTAATCAGGGTTGGACTCTTTGTACAGTAATCCAGGATTCATGATAATCTACTTGGCCGAAGCTGGGATTAGCAAATTTGATCCGAGATTATCTTTAACATCTCAAATTAATAATCAGCACTGACCAGTACCCTTCCTTTGTTAAGAAAACTGTAAACATTGTAAATCACATTCAAATAATTCAGTTTTCTCACACATCCTGAAATATTCTTGGATCATATCCTAATGTGCCTTACTCCTTTTTACCCCTCTGCCATTTTGGCCTTGAGGTATGTACGTCCGTTACCGCATTTTAGGCGAAACCGCTTGAGATACAACCACCAAATTTTCAACACTTATTTATCTAGTGCTAAGTCAGACGCCTATCGAAAGCGGCTCCCCTCGGCCCATATTTTTGTCCCCCGCCGCAACGCGGCCGGGGACTTTAAAATGGTTCTTGCCGCAACGCGGCCGGGGACTTTAAAATGGTTCTTGCTTCCATGTGTGCACGGACATGTCCGTGCAAATACTTCGTAAGCAATAACTTCTAAATGCTTTGTCGGATTCCTCCGAAATTTGGCATCTGCATTCTTTGCGACAAGACGTCTCTTGGTATTACGTTTCAGCAAGATCCGCCTGTAGGTGGCGCCACTGGGTCTTGTTCCAATCTTTAGTGCATGTCCGTGCAAATACTTCGTAAGCGATAACTCCTAAATGCTTTGTCGGATTCCTCCGAAATTTGGCATCTGCATTCTTTGCGACAAGACGTCTGTTGGTATTACGTTTCAGCAAGATCCGCCTGTAGGTGGCGCCACTGGGTCTTGTTCCAATCTTTAGTGCATGTCCGTGGATGTTCGTGCAAATGCTTCATAAGGCTGGTTAAAAAAAATTTCCTGTTTAGCATCACCGCCCGCCCCCGAAATTTCGTCCGCCCCAAAAATTTTTTTTTTTTTTTTTTTTGCCTAAAAGTCCGTTTTCGACTCAAATGTCCGTTTCCGAGGCCCAAGTCCGCATTTTGTAGATAACCGAGCATGCTGAGTTGTGAAGCGTGCGCGCTTCAAAGTTGCGAAAATGCCATTTGTTATCTGCCAAGTTCGACGATCAGTGGATGCATTGAAGGCCTGGGCGTTTTGAAAATTTACAATTATGAAGGCAAACAGCAGAGCAGGACGATGGATGCCACCTACTTTATTCAGAGCAGAAATTCAACTATTCAGGCAAGGTTTATTGATGATTTTATTCACACAAGCCACTAAAAAAAAAAAAAAAAAAAAAAAAAAAATCCGCCCTCCCTACCCAGATTTATGTAAAAAAATGATGCTAAACAGGAAATTTATTTTAACCAGCCTAAGCGTAAACTCCTAAATGCTTTGTCGGATTCCTCCGAAATTTGGCATCTGCATTCTTTGCGACAAGACGTCTGTTGGTATTACGTTTCAGCAAGATCCGCCTGTAGGTGGCGCCACTGGGTCTTGTTCCAATATTTAGTGCATGTCCATGCAAATACTGCGTAAGCGATAACTCCTAAATGCTTTGTCGGATTCCTCCGAAATTTGTCATCTGCATTCTTTGCGACAAGACGTCGCTGGTATTACGTTTCAGCAAGATCCGCCTGTAGGTGGCGCCACTGGGTGGCGCCGCCGGAGGTGGCGCCACTAGCGTTCATTCCATTATTCCATGCTGCAAGTGATAACTTAGAAACACTTGGTCGAATTTCTTTGAAATATCCTACATGTACCTTTCTGGGTAACATGAGAAACGTTGCGGCTCATCGGATTCTTCTCAAATTTGGCATGCATTTACCATGCCAGGAGCTGTTGCTTGGGATTGCCTTTCGCTCACTTGCACTCACAGGTGGCGCCACCTGGTGGCAACATCACAAATTCGTTTCCGGGTAATAACTTGAGAACTGACCATCGGATTCTTCTCAAATTTGGTATGAATGTACCGTGACATAAGATGTCGCTTGATAATGCATTTCACTGACTTGCGCCTAGAGGTGGCGTCACCTGGTGTCAAAATCTAAATTTGGTTTCTGGGCAATAACTTGAGGACCCTCATCAGATTCTTCTCAAATTTGGTATGCAGATGTCATGGATGTCCCCACGATACCATGTTCCTTGGGATTGTATTGTTCCCGCTTCTGCCTACAGGTGGCGTCTCCTGGTGGAAAAATTTGTTTCCAGCCAATAATTTGGCAACTGCTCATCAGATTATTCTCAAATTTTGTATTCATATGTGACCCGCCCCAAATAACATGAACACCGGTGGGCATCTAGTACCGGCAATAACTTGAGGACCTCTTCAGAGTCTCAAAGTTCATATGCCGATACCATGACATGAGATGTCATTTGGGATTGTGTTTTGCCTGCTTGCACCTACAGGTGGTGACTCCTTGTGGCAAAGTCTAAATTTGGTTTCTGGGCAATAGGTTGAGGATGCCTTCATATTCTTGTCAAATTTAGTTTGCAGATAATATGCCATGAGTTGTCTCTTGGGGTTGCATTTCGGTTACATAATTTTCATGCTACATGGTAAAGAAAATATATTACAGTAGCAATCAACATTCAGTCAGCCATTCGGAGTTGATCTCAAAACCTGGGAAGGTGGAAAGACCCCTCTGCTTCTTACGCCTGTGAAGTAGCTGTTGCCATCCTCATGAATATCTTCTGAAACCGACAGCGCTTATAAATATTGCTGCCATTTTGGCGGGGGACCTAGCATCCTCTGGCTGCTTGTACAGCGTTATGCCCCTTTACAGATATCTTAATTTCTGTTTCTATCCTAATGGCTATATGCCTGAATGTAACCAGCTATATCTGCTATAGCTATAGCTACTATATTCTGGAAACTTATTTATATTGTTGTATTCTACAAGTCAACAAAGGATTACGCGCCTCGGCGTATGGAGTTATGCCCTTTCAGATGTAATAATCTCCGATTTAATTATCTGTAGCTGAATGTACAAGTTATATCTGCAGATATATGTTCGGTACAGCATATTCATCTTGGTTCTTATTTTACAGAGTGGTAAGTCAGACACCAATCGAAAGTGGCACACCGCGGCCCTTATATTACAGAGTTATGGCCCTTTACAGATATATAATTTTTCTATTTCTGTCCTATATGCCTGAATGAAACCAACAACCAGTATATCTTGATCATCTCACATAGATCTATCTCTTCCCCAATTCACACTACACATGGGTCTCAATCACTTGGGGGAAGGCTGAGGGGTTTTGATTAGATCAGACTTATGTTAGTGTTTGACCACCATATGCCCATGCTCTCTAAACACGAGTGCCTCACTCATCCCCTTTACATCCCCCCCCCCCCAACTCCGCCTCCCTACAGTGTCACCCCCTCCCTACAGTGGCTTAAATGTCACAGGGCACCATCTCAGTTGCCCCCTACGGTGACCGCACATAAAAGTGGTACACAGGCACTTTATATGTATCGTCGCTATATACATGTAGCTGAAATATTGCTGAATGCGACGTTACACCTTAATTCTCTCTCTCTCTCACTTTATATGTATGAACTTTAAATTTCTTGTCCAAGCTTAAGATTGTTGTCTGTCTAATTGTCATTGATATTTAATGGCATTCAATTCAGTTGGAATATCCATGACGGATACAGGTCCAACTTCCAAGGCAGACATTTTTTTTAAAATATTAATAGACAGACCTTTTTTCACACGACATCATGGACATTGACACCCTCAAGACTAATATAGTTATAAATGAAAATTTAACTAAGCTAAATTTGGTTTCTTCCAAGAGAGGATGGCAAACAATTTATTTGATTGATGCCGGCAAGAAAACATGATCATATTCCATGATCAAACTTCCAAGTCAGTTTTCTGGAGCAAAACTGAATAGGATGTAATGTTCTTTGAACAACAGTGCTTTAGCCTGTTCCAACCAGCTACATGCACAAATGTATGTATGTAGATGGAGAAAATCCCAAATTCTTGGAGGGATTAGAATGTTTGAGACGTTCCCATTTGACCAACACCACTGTTTGCTATCTTAGGGATTTGTATAGTATCAACTAATTCAATCTTTGGGGGCTTGGGACACATGAACATTTATCTGGTGTGTGCTTTTTCTAGGAAAATTACATACTATGTGGGCTTGTGTATATTTATGGTTGGAATGAACAGAGCAGTGAGTGTGTGGCTAGGATGTGTTAGTTAGACCTGTTCCTTGTTGTAAGGATAGCACAGATTACCTGTATCCTGCTTTTAGATAAATCTACCTGAGGACAGTGTGAAATCAAATTCAACATTCATCCACTTGGTCTCTCTAATAATTCAGTCCCCCTATCAAAATTCAGGTGCTCCAAATTTTGGGCACAAAATTTAATTGTTAGTGATTGCCCTTTAAAATCATCGAATAATGAAGAAAATATGGAGCATATGCATGATTTTGAACCATTTTGTCAACTTTCTGTTTTGATGAAATTTGACTTCCTTTGATTGCATTATTAGAGGAATTACCACAGATTTTGTTCATTAGAGGTAACTACAAGTGCAACTCTAAGCTCGCTGACCAACAAGAAACCTACATGTGTGTACCCCATCCTCAGGAAAACTAGGGGAATGAATTGTATTCATGGAAAATGAAAAGTGTAAATTTCAGTCAATCAGCAAAGGAACATCCTGTGGATGGAATGTTATCAGATTTGTATACACTGAAAGTGGGTGGAACTCGGACTGCAATGTAAAATGGCCAAGGTCTCACCTTTGGCTCAAAAAGAAACCTTGATGTTGTTAAGATAGACCTATCCAAGTAAAGTTTGCAATACTGGTAGTGATTGCAGGTTATTTCATTACCAACATCACCAGGTAATAAATACTCTGTCCTAGTATTGTTGGTACAGCACATGCTTTGGCAGAAATCTTTATCTCATGGATGTGAAACTGTTCTTTTGGTAGAGATAGATAGTTTATATGCCTGTATGGAAATAATATTTGAGAGAAAGAATAATTCAGCTGTCAGTCGGACTGATATCCAGGACCCCTTCAATCAATGGAGTTACTTTTAGCCTGTACGTACTGCCTGAGCAATTCACAGTTCCATCACCTTGACATTCATGGCATTCATGGTAATTGACTAGAGCACGGACGTCATGGTCCTCTGTAACATTGTTACATCATGTATTGCAAGTATTACATTGTTCTATGTTGAAAAATGGCGTCTTAGAACCATGCATTCGTTTTTAGCTCGCCGTATACGAAGTAGGCGAGGTATTGGGAGAGAGAGGGGAAAAGTGTCGGTGGCGGTGGCGGTGTCGGTGTTGGTGTCCGGTTAGACTTTTATGTTTAGGCTGGACTTAGAAAGTTTTCTGGGTTAATCTTTTCTGTTTAGGCTGGACTTAGAATAATTTTGACTTCTTATTAGGCATGAGATGCAGTGTACATTGTATACACAGTCATACATACCAAATCACATACAGTATATTCCTTTATAGTATTTACTAATAGTTTTTGACATTATTTTATTTCAGAAGTACAATATCAAAATAACTGGCGGGGGAATCCCGCAGTACCGAACCCCTGTTAGTTTTTAATTTCGTGTCGCCTTAAATGAAGGATGCCATTTCCTAAAATTTTATCAAATTCTCGTTGACCCTGAAGCTTTTGTACAACCATATCTGTGTCCACACATTTAACTTACTATATTAATTAAAAGTGAGTTTGAATCAGTTTGTGAGCTCAGTCTTTACCCGTGCACATTATTATGGAGCATTACAGTATGATTGGGCACAGTTGTCATTGCGTTCTTTTATTTGCATATAAATGTGAAGGTTTACCACAGTGCAAGTGTCCCATTGCCTGTTGGAAATGATAGATTTAGTCCTACTATTGCACTGTTATTAGCTTTGTTTGTTCACATATCATCACACAAAGTTACACCAAGAACGTGCAATGGGATGTGTAGGCTTACTTTTGGAAAAAATGTAATCTTTATTGGTAGTTATATAATATAGTTCCTCCTTCAATCCAACCTCAATATCACTAAATATAGAAATCATATTTCTTAATAAATTTATTATTTTAAATGATGTGCATTGCCAATGATGTGCAACCTCAAATGATGTGCCATCCTTAAGGGCTCGATCTTTTTGCGAAGCTGCATATATCTCTTATATGTGATACTAACCTATTAGGTAGGAGATGCAGTGTACATTGTAGGTTTAATATACTTGGTGTAAGAATTACGCACAAGACAGAGCCTACAATAGCCTGTCTGAGCTCAACAATGCGTCTAGACGTGACCCGTTTCAGCTGCACAAAAGCCTCAACAAAAGCCTCAACAATACGTTCTTACACCGACCTGTTACATATACACAAACACGTCAAATCAACTACAATATATTCCTTTATAGTAATTACGGTACTAATAGTTTAATGACATTATTTCATTTCAGAAGTACAATATTAAATATTAACCCCTGGTGGTTTGGAATTTTGTGTCGCCTTTAATGAAGAACACCATTTCCTTCAATTTTGGTATCGAATCCCATTCCTCATCATGATTTAACCTCAAGCTTTTGCACAAACCATATTTGTCCAGGCATTTCACATCCACATCTCAGACAAAATTTCAATTGTACATGTATTCATAATGACATGTATAAGCTTAATTTTGGAAAAAAAGGTAATCTTTATTTCAAGTTTTATAATATAGTTCATGTTTCAATCCAACTTCAGCATCACTGACGAAGAAGTCAAATTTTTATTGCAATATGTATTGTCATTGCCAGTGATGTGCAACCTGAAGGGCTCGATCTTTGTGTGAAGCTGCATGTTATTGAATACCCAAAAGGCGAGCTGCCGGGTTACACATAACCCTTGTTGAAATGAGGTGACAGCAGCTGTGTGCCAAGGACTGTAAATTTTCCTAATGAAGGCCAATATCCTTCTATGGGAACTTATATCTATGGACTCCGTGGGTCGAGGGGTTGTGTGTTTGATTTCTATGTCTAAAATTATTCTTATCTCTCAAAAATTATTTTATTGGTTTTGTGGAGGATGGGAGTGTAAACACAGCTTGAACTGTACATGTACAATGTATGTGTTTGATAACAAATTTATATCACCTGAAGAGGTAATTAACCATCATTGTGATCACACATACATAAATCTCTCTTCATCTTCTGTTGTACTCATCTGATACTCACAAATAAACTTCTGTCAAATACAATGTACAACATGTACATACTGGAAGCTTGTGCTTGGAGCTGAAATACTTTGTTGATAGTGTTATATTATTTTATTGTCCCTGAGTTGGCACAGCCAATCCATTTACATCTAGATCACTGTAATGGATAATGAGGACAGGTAAATAATATGACAGCAATTAGTGTGTACAGGTATATCATGACTGTAATCATATTACACTGATAATATATTATATAGTCTAGACAGATGAGCCAGGTTTGGTCCTCAATTAGCCCATAGACTTTGTGTGATATGGCCAGCTGATAACACTCAACATCAGAAAGATTTAAAAAAAACTTTTCGCAACAATGATAACATTTTGACTGACACGTGATGTTCATTATATTTCCTTTTATTATCTACGTTTAGATGTTAGTATAGGCAACAAACAAATACAAATGATCTCTAGTAAATATCTGCTGGTTTGGTAAGTGGATGAAGGAAGTGTGTCTAAACATGGAGTGAGAACAAGGCCGTATTTTTGGATTATGTCCGTTATAGCTGATGAAGTCCTACGGAATGCACACTCTCCTTAACTTTTTAACAAATTGACTAATTCCTCTCAAATTTCACCAGAAGAACTACAGGGTTACGCAGATCTCTTTACCAAAGTTGAAGTCAGTATGCCAAAGGTCAAGGCTACTGTGGCATCAAAATATGAAATTCTTGAAAATTGCAAGATGGAAAGATGATCGATGTATCCCGAACAAATTTGAGGTCAAAAGTCAAGATAAAAACATTTGGCTCAAAAATTGGAAATCTTCGAAATTCAAAAAAAAAATTTGATTGGATATGTGAGAGAATCCCCAGGTAATCGCCCACTAAGCCTGACACTTGCCCGAGGTTTGGGGGGATTTCGTTCGACTCCCGCATAATAAGGTCAACGGCAAAGGTCACTCACCACCAGCAAAGTCACTGAAACCTTAACGACTCTAGAGATTTCATTTTAATGACCTTCATGGTTCCAATTAGGCTTTTGTTGTTTATTATGACCTACAGTAAGCAGAAAACACTGATTGCTTGGCCCCTTTGCACATGTTTTGAATCAGCATAATACCTGTAGAATGGTTAATTTTTATCAGTTTTGTTTAACAGGGTGAGATTGAGACAAGAGTTGGCCATAATTGTAATCTGTAGTTTACAAATCTATTAGGTACATAATACCTTGTTAAGTTCAATTCCTGCATGTTTGCCATATTTATGGTTTAGGGATGAATGGGAAGCTATACACAACTCATGTGGTTTACCTGGGTAAATCAAATGATTGACTTTGAGAATGTGGTCAATGCCCGAAGGTACCACTGCCTGTGAGCATGTATGCTCTAAGTATTGGGGGTATATAGAGCAGGTGTTGACAAATCGTCAACCCCAATAGTAAATTTCAGCAGGGAAGGGCCAGCCAATAATATCCGAGGTGTTTATAAAGCCACTTCCGTCATATACAGGCAAACTTTACCTTGGGCAAGGCTCTCTAACTGATTACCTCTTTTAACAGCAAACTTTTCCTGACTTTCTCGTTACTCTTGTAATTTTCATAGCAGTTCTGGACGTCGGGCGTAATTGGGTGACTGGACGAGAGCTGTGTTCTGCTCTCAAATGTCAGCTGTCAAAAAGTTAGAATGTCGTGAGAAAGTTGTCAAGTGCATTATTACGTGTATGTATCATCGTCGTCATGATCTCACCTAACCAAGGTGGATACAGTGTCCTTGTCTCCCCTCGAGTCAGACCTAACAGTCGGGGCCACGCCGGCCAGTTGTGTTTGCTCACGGACAATGTTTGCATACTTTATTGAACAAATTTTAGAGCATACATGTAAATATTGAACATGAAATGAATAGCTGGAATTCCATCTACATGGTCAGTTCTTTGGAGTGAAATACATGGAATTTCTTAGTTGAAATACTAGAATTAGGCTGTGTGAGGACATGTTATATGCTGTATCTGCCCTGACTCAGCTTGGCTCTGTTGACTGGACCAGTCAGTACAGCATGTGGCAATGGTCAAGTTTTTGACTAATGGATACTAACCAAGAGCCTGACTGATGGGACATTGTCACAGACAGATCTATGGATTCTCAACTGATGTTCTGTATTTTAAAAGCCTGACAGATTTTCCATAATCACAATATATAACTAACTGCTCGTATACATGTACATATAGTCTTGAATCAGTTACCTTGATTGATGGTCTGTAATCACATCATTATTAATTGTCCACACAGTCCATATGGTCAGTAGCTTGACTGATGGCCCATTTACTTGATGGTCAATAATCAGTTGCCTGATGGATGATCCATAATTTGTAAGCTGATGGATGGCTGATAATCAATAGCCTCACTGATGGCCCAGAATCAGTAGCTTGATTGATGGCCCATAATCAGTATCCTCACTGATGGCCCAGAATCAGTAGCTTGATTGATGGCCCATAATCAGTATCCTCACTGATGGCCCATAATCAGTATCCTCACTGTTGGCCCAGAATCAGTAACCTGACTGATGGCCCATAATCAGTAGCCTCACTGATGGCCCATAATCTGTAGCTTGATTGATGGCCCATAATCAGTAGCCTCACTGATGGCCCAGAATCAGTAACCTGACTGATGGCCCAGAATCAGTAACCTGACTGATGGCCCATAATCAGTAGCCTCACTGATGGCCCATAATCTGTAGCTTGATTGATGACCCATAATCAGTAGCCTCACTGATGGCCCAGAATCAGTAACCTGACTGATGGCCCAGAATCAGTAACCTGACTGATGGCCCATAATCAGTAGCCTCACTGATGGCCCATAATCAGTAGCTTGATTGATGGCCCATAATCAGTAGCCTCACTGATGGCCCAGAATCAGTAACCTGACTGATGACCCATAATCAGTAGCCTCACTGATGGCCCATAATCAGTAGCTTGATTGATGGCCCATAATCAGTAGCCTCACTGATGGCCCAGAATCAGTAACCTGACTGATGGCCCATAATCAGTAGCCTCACTGATGGCTCATAATCAGTAATTTGATTGATGGCCCATAATCAGTAGCCTCACTGATAGCCCAGCAGCAGTAGCCTGAATAATACATGTAGCTCATAATCTGTAGGCTGACCAATGGCCCATAATCGGTAGTCTCAGTCATTCGTTTTTGAGGCGAGCGATCACTCGCGCGCACCATCGCTCGCGCGCACCATCGCTCGCCCAATTTCATTTCAAGGCGTGCGATTGATCGCGCACCTAGAGAAGTCCTGCTCCCCAAACCCCAATGCGTATTTTTTTGAAAATACAAGTCGATAATTCTTCACGCATTCACGAAACGAAAATAGGAACTCTTCTGTGTTCGGCGGTACATTCCTTGACTATTTGGGGAAATACAAAATCGTAATTCTAGCAGCGAAGTCGGAGAGTCCGATCGTCCCTTTGATGTGATGTTTGAAGTAGATGTTGAATATATCGCCAACGACTATTCAAATATGTTGTTTTCGAAAGCGCTAATATATATATATTCATGAATATATCAGTCTGTTCGAAAAAACATAGCGGCGAAATCATAGCTGAACCAGAAAGATTATTCCGTACTAAGATCCGAGTAAATTTTTGTTTCACCCGCCGGTGTTAGCAGGCGCCATGTTTTGATTTGCGTGCGTTGCGATGAACTTTTAATACACTGTTTGAAACAAACGTCATGATCGAAAGCTTTTTTTAGGTATTCATTTTGCACAAGTTTTGAGTTGATCTTATTATCAGACTTGATATTCCAAAGCAAGTTGTCGTCCATAAAGAATTTCTGAAGAAAATCGCTTCATATCCGAGGTTCCGTCTGGAAAATGCTGTATCAAATTAACATAATGATATCGCGGAGCTCTGTAAAGTTTTGCTGCTTTGGAATTTATTTGTCATAATAGCACAAAGCATGACTGGACAGACAGTGTAGACAAGGGGGCACATGTCTCTTGTATATAACTTCAGATAATTGCAATTGGGATCTCCATGAATTAAAAAAAAACCCATTAAGATGAGGACAAAAATGTAATGGAGAATTTGCAGATTTATTTGCTGGAAATGGCTCAGAATGCATTTCCAGCAATCTAGGACCTCAGAGTTTAAGGGGCCTAGGCGGCCCCTGGACCCCGGCCTGAAGTGCTAGGATAGTAATTTCAGGAGTCACCCCACCTCGCCTCACTCATTTTAGGAGTGTGATTTATAGCACTCCTCTGATTTACAGAAACGAAAGACTGTAGTCTCACCGATGGCCCACTCTGTAGGAGATGACTGAGATGTTGCTCTGTGAAAATAGGGGCTATTGTAGGGTGGTCGCAAAGGTATGTATAGGGAGATAGGTACCGGTAGTGTCTACATAGAGTAACTTCCAATTTCTAAACCCTGATTACCCATTAACAGTGTTTGTTATTAATGATATTCATTTAATGTGTCATGTTATGGATGAGAGCATGAACAATACCAGTATCAGCAGGTACCAGTATATTCTGTGGCCAATAAGAAATAATATGTATCTTATTTACCTGTGACCAGTCTCGGTAAGGAAAGTGGACTGATATAGTGTAGGGTTACAAACTACATGTAGCAAGACAGGCGTTTGTCAAAGATGAATTTACCTGTAGTATATAATAGGTGTGTCATATCAATGTTAATTCTAGATTTGACCTGAGCCAACAAAGTTTCTCCTCACAATGGTCTCCTACAAATATATCGGGTTTGTTTGTGGTACCTACAACACCCCGTGGACAATATGAGACCCCGTGGACAATATGAGACCCCGTGGACAATACGAGACCCCGTGGACAATATGAGACCCTGTGGACAATATGAGATGGTAGAGAGCACTACCTACATGTACCATAAACTTTCACCTCACATGTACATGTGTAACTAATCTCTAGTTGTATTCATCATGTTTGTCACTTGCACATAAAAATAAAACATGATGAATACATGTAGATGAAAAAGAATGTTTTGTAATTTAATTGTAACTCAACTTAAATTTGAAGGTTATTATAGGTACATGTTACATGGCTTGCTTTTCCACAGGAATGCAGGAATCCCATTCCCATCAGCATCATTTGTAGCTTTTCCACAGGAATGCAGGAATCCCATTCCCTTCAGCACAGGAATCCCATTCCCTTCAGCATAATTTGTAGGAATAAGAGGATCATATATAACTTGTCATCATTTCCACTCAAGAGCAGGACAATGCATCCCAACCGAACCACCAGGTGAGGTTGGGATGTATTCTCCTTCTCAAGAGTGGGAATTTTCATCCCATTATCGAGTTGATATGGAATTCTTTTCCTCATATAATTTAAATCATTACTTCAGTCAGTATTTTTCCAAAAATATCAATGACGCACCAAGAGAAACGTTGCTGAACTGCATCATGCCTGCAGCTCTTGACTGGTTCTGCATCGCATGCGCTTATTCCACACGTGTGTGGGATGAATTATCCCTGTACATTATCCCGCATAGGTTTTACGGAGTATTATATGGGAGCTACATGTATATTAACAGTTTGCTGTCATATTTTAGTAATCTATATAGAAATGAAAACTTTGTATTCCCATGGATTCCCGTAGTGTTACGACTGCGAGAATCTCTTTGGATTTCCGTAAATTTTGTATACATATTCACATTGTATTCAGAGTAAGATAGGATGACACGGCCAGTTACTCTCTACATGTACCAATGCATTTATGCTATACTCATTTTACCGTATTAAAATTAATAGTTCATTATGTCTATCCCTGATTTTCTCACCTTCCTGGACATTTTTTTTCTGGGGCAGGGTCTATATTTCAGGGCTTCATGTTTAGAAGTGCGAGAGCTGAAAATAGCTCTCGTCAAAATATTTAGGAGAGGGTATTTGAAAGTCAGGCGAGTGGTTGCAATAGAATACAACATAAAATGTGATAGTTTACCTGAGCTATAAATCACTCTCGTGACACGAATTCAGATGAGTGTTTGCGTGCAGGTGAGCTATCACTCGTGCTGAAAATGAAGCCCTGTACTTCTAAACGAATTTAAAGAATAATCATTCCTATTTAATGCCTTATTCCCAACTGAAAATAGAAAGAAAAGAAAAAACAATCCTGGCTCTTGATTTTACTTAGCCTTAGCTCCATTGTAACCACATCTGTACATGACTGAATAACACAAGAGCACATGTATTAGTTGTGCAGGCTACTGTTGCTTTCCTTTCCTCTATTATGAGAATGATCAATGCGTATCATCAAATAGCAGCCTAATTGAATGTACATATTGTCACAATAAAATTGTTATTTGTTGCAAATATCAAATTGATATGGCATGTCATATTTCTGCTCACAAACAACAAAATTGTGCAGGCTCATCTGCCAGCTTCTTGGTCCCCATGCAGTAACGAATGCTGCCGCTGTGTGTATTTTATACAGAGACTTATCAGAGCAGACAAATACTGGCTATTGTCAATATGTTGGCTGCCTGCCTGCTGCCAGGCTGTTTGCTATTGTTTGTATGTATTTGTACAGAGACAAAGGCTCACATCTCCTGAAGCTATATGCATTGTTTTCATCATAAATAATTCCTTTTCTATCCGCTCATACATACATGTACATGTATGTCTTGGCTTAATTAGGATTTTAATTAAAATGTAATTGTTGACCTTTAACATGTTTCAAATACGAAGGTTTCTTTGTTCATATATATACATGTATTATCAAATTTTTCCTTACACTTCAATTTTTAGATGCATTTGGCTCGATCAATTATGATTTTAATCAGCTAAGTAACTGTTGATCTTTTAATACCAGGTCCATATTTGTAGCTAATTAGCATATTGATGCTGAATTTTCTCTTAGGAGTTACTGGCTGTGTTATTTTGTTTCATTTGCTGATATCTTGTATGAAAAAAAAATCAAGTTAACTTTGATAAGGGCCTTAGACAATGGAAGAGTGCCATGAACGTACACACTTATTTGTTCTGTTTTGTTCTCTACTATAAACTTCTAAATTGATTGAATAGTATTGAACACTTCTCAGCCAGTATGGATGTGCATTTTGACGAGTTAACTTTCTTAAAAAAGCTATATATTTAATTAATATTTTAAAAAACTGTAATTTATGTGACGGTAGACATCCTTGTGTTTAATACATACATACAAACCAAAACAAAATGTCTTTAATTAAGATAAATTTAGAAGATTTTGAGAGCCGACAACTGAGTTATATTTAGAAAAGTTAATAAATTTGAAGGACATCTCTTGAGTCTTGTGTGATCTGTGCATATTTAGACAGTTACACCATGGATAATAATATGATAGATCTATTGTAGATCTAATGTCTTGATGAAAGTATGACTGGTGGAGCAATAAAACAATAGAATGCACCAACAGTATTGCTGATAAAACTGAGATAATGTCCTGTAAGTGATGTACTATACATGTAGAGGGTGATAGTGAAGTACTGTGACATACCATCAACCTAATTCAACTCAATGTCAGATAATATGTATGGGAGGAATTTATGGCTAATTAATTAATTAATTCCCCTCAGTTTTTATATGACATTATCAATTCCCAGCAGGAGTAATCTCCCCTTATTTATTGTCTCTCCATCACTGCTGAATGCACTTATTTATGTAGCCCTTAACCAGAATATCATCTCGTGAGTGTACATTTACTGGCCCAATTTTCTTTATCAAGCATAACCAATATAAATATATTTGATATCACCCTGCTATACATGTAGATACATGTGTGACCTTTTGTTTTTGTTTTTAGAACAGTCTTTATTTTAAAAAAAGTACTATTGGCTAGGTGCAATATTCTTTGATGATTAATCATGCTTTAATTTAGATCTGCTGTTCAAAGAACATGCAGTGGATTAAGTCCAATAGTGCTGCTTAATTCAGGTATAATCTGAAAATACTCGAGGTAATCTGGTCAGTTTAGGCTGTTCTCCGTTGTTATCTGTCAGAACAGCCTTGCTCAGAGAATGGAAAAGCCAACTTGGCTAATGTATTGCCAAGATACAAATGAAGGGCCATTGCTTTAAAAGGAAATTTTGCCGTTCGGTGTCCTCCGATAGGTTTGTCTTCTGATCTTTCAAATCAGTATCATGACTTTAGAGACTCTATTGCACCATGTTATAAACCCCATGCACATACAATATCATTCCTTATCCAGATTCCCCATCTTTTCTCCTGTATTCTTTGGGGTCTTGTAATGTTACTGATCGATAAATTCCAATGTTCCTGTAATCAGAGTACAAATGGGGTTATTATAACAACTGTATACATGCATATATGTAGTCACATTAAAGGGGGATAATTTGTCACAATCAAGGGAGATAATTCATGCAAGTTAGTATAATCTCTTATCCAGCATGGAAATCCACTGTAACCACCATGTGCAGTAATGACAGGCTTCATTATACAAGTGTGCACATACTATTGTTATACAGTATTCACTTGTCATCAGGAGTCACAATTTGGCAATTATAACTCATAATATATAAATCTATAAAATAGCATGAAAGCAGATAGTTGCTGTTTTACACACAGGGCCGCTCTTGTACAGGAGCTATTTGGGTTGGTCTTTGGTCATTCGTTTACCGAAAGTCACTTGAAAGTTGATACATGTATATCCCAGAAAACCGACAATAGACAACTGAGCATTCATACAAATTGCTATTGAATAATTAATGGACTCAGTATTTTCCTCAAAACTGTCACCAACAGCTAAAGTTTCAGCTATCTTTGAAAATTGAGGTTTGAGGTTTTCTCCTATCTATTAACATGCAATTTTTTCACCTTTCTCTGCTGAAAATAATATACATGTACATACTAGTGAAGAGCCATTTTATGTGGCTAATTTTAATCTGTAATGCATGTGGTAATTATATGACCTATATATAATGTTTGGAACCTATTTGGTACATGTACATGCTAGCAGGGATTGTTATAAACCCTCTAATAGTCCCAGATGCTGGCATTAATTACTATTTTGGCTCAGGCTGATCTTCAAATGTTCATAATCCTTATCTTTCATTCAACCATTTGTATGTTACCATATATACAAACATAATGTTTTTAAAACTAGGGGGTCATGGCATCTTTTAGACCTGTGCTACATCATGTTTTCATGTACATGATGCAGTACTTCAGTATAAGACTGTTGTTGAGGGGGCTTAAGTTTACCATTAACTGTTTTGTATGTAAACGGTAATGAAGCCATTTAAAAGATAGGACAGCTGTGGTTGGCTGATGATCAAGAAATTTCACTGATTAGAAATATAAATACATGTAGATTCTCAGCCCTTGAAATTAGCAAAATTTTGCGACGGCGCTTTAACTTGGTTTACGGCGGCGGCATTTTTAACCCAGTTTGCAGTACAATAGTTCTACTTCTCCGGAAGTGTTGAAATTGTATCCGATTACGTCTAAATTCCAGCCATCCACGGTGACTGACTCAGCCGGGGTCTTGACATTTGCACATGTGCGCGACTGGAACTTTTTCTGACGGTTTATTCTTACGCCGGTCTTGTTTGGTGGGTTCTCGCAACCAAAATAAGATTGCAGTCAACTATTATTATTGGTGCTTATCACTGTTTGCTATACATGTACCACTGTTCGTTCAGAAGACTGATTCTCTGATCGGATGGTTAACACTTTTTTCAAGGGTGATTATTTTTCGTTGCCCACATCAGCACATGTGAGGGGAGTCAACAGGTGATGTGACATCACCCCTGTGAGGCTCTGGTGGAACACGGGACGTTTTTCTTTATTTTTCATAAATTTATCAAAATTATGAGCTGGAAGTTTCGGCAAAATATTCACAGTCGTAACCAATTTGGACATCCAAAAAAAACCAAACCTGTCTAGCTCAATCCATGTAAGCGACATTTAATTCCATATAAATTTATAAGATCAACAACATCAATTTATGATAGAATATACCACAGACATTAGCAACTCCACCAGAAACTCTCCTTTCCGGGTCTCACTGGTTTGACCCAGATACTGTGTGTGGTGAATCTGCATGCTGGGTACATGTATATGGATGAACAGACAATGCGGTTTGATACAGTCACACGGCACCGTACACATCAACAATAATTTATTAAAATGACATCGCCATATTTATTTATCAAATGAACTTCATAATGAACAATTCTATAACAATTGTAAATTAGGTTAGGAAGATCTTTGAGATTTACAGACCAATTTTATTCACATCACGTAATTTCTAATGATAAAAAGTTGCCGTCGTAAAGCCAGGCTATGACAGCTTTTGCGACGGCATTGCCGAATGACGCCGCTAATTTCGAGGGCTGGATTCTGGTTTTCTTCAATAGCAATGTACAAGTGTTAATGTCTTGAACGAAATCTGATGCCCAGATGATCCAGTATTTACTTCTCAGTACATGAATATAGTCCAAACGTGTTGAGGTGCTCATCATGTATGTTTTACTAATGTAAATTTCTGTGATAATATGTACATGTGGTATATGATGTTTTGTTTTCTGTATTTTAGGCGTATTTGAGGGAAGGTGTGGCGTTGCAATGTCTGGGTCAGCATGGCGATGCCCTGGTGGCCTTTGCCCGGGGTCTGTCACAGGATCCCACAAACACACACCTCCTTCAGGGCATCACAGAGGCTGCTGTCAAGTCCCCACTCAAAGGTTAGAACTTAGTTCACTTCTTTACCTATCTTGGAGAAAAGTTTATTAAGAATTTTCTTCTCTGACATAATGCCAACTGTGCTAAATTCCTTGATTTGTCGATATATGACTAAAATGCTGATGATTGTGATGTTAAGTCTGAGTCACTCATTAAATTAGTAATTTATCTGTTAACTACCCATAATTCTGTGGTAAATTATAAGAACAACATCTTCATAAAATCATGGTGTATTGTTTATGTTAATTTGGGCTCTATTATAATTTCAGCCAAACTAGAGCCTGTGTTCCAGCAGCTTCAGAAAATGAAACTAGACAAGAGTCCATTCGTGGTCATCTCTGTGATTGGTCAGGAGCTTTTATCGGCCAGCCACTACAGTGCCTCCATCCAGGTCCTCGAGGCTGCACTCAAGATCGGCAGCTGCAGTATGAAGTTACGAGGGTCTGTGTTCTCTGCCCTCAGCAGTGCACACTGGGGATTGGGCAGTGTGGACCGGGCCATCATGTATATGCAACAAGACCTTACTGTGGCCAGACAGTTAGGTAGGTAGTTCATGAAAGTAATAACACAGGAGAATGACACCAGCCATGATGATAGCATATGATACATGTAGGTTCTCACACACATGTCGCCAAGTGGGGCTCTCGGGGATTAACCTGGAGTATCGTTCTCCAAACGGTAAGAATTTAAAGGCCTCAGCTCCTCAGACAGCTTCCCAGGTGTAAAAAAGTAATAGAAGACCCTCATCCTCATGAGATCCTTTGTCTGAAAAGTATTAGGAACCAACATCAAGCTTTTTGAAAGCGATGTTAAATCATAATCGCCTATGTGTAATTGCAGCTCCCCCCCCCCCGCCTCCCCCCTTTTTGATGTATATATATATTCTGATTAGCATGTTTCATGGAACGGTTCATTCATTATGAATGAGTCCTGTATTACTGATCCATCCACAGATCAAATAGTGTATTTATTGAAGAAATTAGGTGTTCAGGTCAAACTTTCCTGAAATTTGAAATAACAGTAAATTTGTAAGTACAGGGAGACAACTCTGCACAGTAAACTGATGTACATGGTTGATTCATATGAATAATTGCCCAAGGCTGGACACTGCTTGATGAAGCAGGAATATTATTCTTGAACACTTTGAATATACCCAGATAAAATAGGTCAACAAACAGTTAGAAGCCCCTGTTAGGGCCCCTGTTCTAACCCTAGTGCTGTCGGACAGTTATGCACTGGTCGAAGTCGGAATGTCCGGCTGTCAAGCAGAGTTGAACTGTTCAAAATTGGCTCAAAAATGTCGACTGTCTAGTCATCGAAATTGATAATTAAATTAAAATAATGGATGGTATTTGATGGATGATAAATCAATTTGAAACCCTGAACATACATTCAGAACATATTTGGCATTTTACACTTTAGAAATATTTAGGAATTGCAATTTGGCAATAGTGTACCGTAAAACTCACATTGGGAATTTCATCATGTTCAGATTACTACCGATGGACGGTCTGTTTTGCTTCATCTCGACTAAATAACTCGTCTAAAATCTTATAGATGTTATGATATGTATTCCTAATAACGAATATTGAAAATGTATTTAACATTCCACGTAAATCGATATTGGTATCGCGTAAATCGGTATCGCCCATTGAAACCAAACGCCATTCTGACTGTCGAAATCGGCCACGGCGCATGCGTACTCATAGATATTTTTATGTTAATGAGCAGTTTGACTAATCAGGAAGTTGGGTTATGTCAGGTGATCAGAATTTTCGCGGGTGAATGAAAAAGATTCATAACACATGACCATTTTACCCAATAACATTGACGCATTTCTACTACATGACAGAAGTAGCTTGTGTGGAAATGAAAGCAGAGTTGTTGCCCTTCAATTAGATATCTGGAACGTGGAGAGTGTCTGCCTGGATTTCGTTGTAGATGGTTGTAAACAAGGTGCGTTTTATGCGTTTTAACGAACTATTCTGAATAAATGACTCCCTGTTTTACATTTGAAGACGATCTTCACATATCCAAATGTCTCTTTTAGTAATAAACACCGAACTTACGTGAAATATTTAATGACATAATATGTTTTAGATGGAGTGAGGTGTGTCTGGTTTGATTTTTCCACATGTGGCTCCAATTTGTTTCGAAAGACGATCAAATGTCTGATGGTTTCTCCGAACGTATATGTCCGAAGTCAACACTGGGAACATGACAGTCTAACTCCGTGTATATCGACAGGACAAGGGTTACCAATTCATGATGTGCATTTATGGTATCTGATCCTACAAAGGTTTTTCAAACTCAAAACTGCACAGACCATACAAACTTGTCAGTCCCATTGTACTTACATTATGGAATACCAGGATAGGCATCCATGGATTTCAGAGTTTCTGCCTATACATTTACCTCCCGGTCCGTTCAGCTCTCTCGGAGAAATCAGGTGTTAATCTCTTAAGTCAATGGTGCCAAGTTGGTTGATGTACGCATTATAAATTCTGAAATGATAGTATGAAGTAAGAAACACAATTGTTGAAGACATGCTCAAATATAATTCAAATACAAACATTTTTACTTTCACAGTCAAATTGTTCGCCATGTCTATCTGAATCTAGCTTAGCAATCAGCGCCTGGCTGATTCAGCGAGGGAAAAATCCTATAGCTGATTGGTCAGAATAAGATACTGACAGCAAATATCAATGTGAAAGTGTAAGAGATATGAAAGTGGTCCTCCCCTTATTCTGGAGAGATCTGTTTATGGTTAACTTCTTCAGGTATGCAGTCTCATTGAACTGGTGAGTATCACACACCGTCACTGACCACCAAGGTGGATATATGCTTGACTGACCATCAGGTGGGCCACTTTGACCATTGTTTGTTAATGTACTTGATTACAGGTGTACAATGGTGTCAGGCCCGCACACAGCTACCTGTATTCATACTTGTATTACCTGTGTCTGTGTGTTCTAATCAACTCAATGTAAACCCCTATTCATGGACCTTTGTTCATGTTGTAAGGAGCCAGTTATGTCAAGCTCCACAAGAATTTATCCATTAAAAGCTTTAATGTGTCAAGAACCATTCCATTAAGAGACTATAAAGGCTTCAGAGGAAGTACTGACTAACTTTTACCAAACTTACCAGACGCTGCATTCCATGAGGATACACAGGTATGAGAACATATCCTTATTTTAAACATTCTGTAAACTTAATTTAACTTACTGTAATATTGCCACTTTCATCTAATTGATATCATTTCCCCTATATATATGCTACTTTAAAGATATAAGACAAACAATTCGTACAATAGCTTTAGCCATCTTTTCTCTCATCTGTCATGACCCCCCCCATTGAGAGCCTCTCTGGACTGGTTTCTCAAGTAGATGTAGAAAGTGAAGGGATTAGAGGTAATGAGGTCAGCAGGGAGAACCCCTCAGTCTTGATTACCTGCAGACTGTGTAAGGTTAACATGTTATTTGTCTGCTCGTGGACCAAGAGGTTTGAGAGGTGTAACAGACCTAGATGTACCATGATGTCACCATATTGGTGAACGTTCAGTTTGTCTAGATGTGAATAGTTTTGTACCAGTTTGCTGTCACAGTAAGTATGCACTTCCATAGCCATGATACATGTAGCTATATGTACATGTACATTATATCTGTAGTCTTAATTGACTGAACCCAGCTTGGACAAATGACTGCACATGTGTTGTCAATACAAAATGTCACGAAAAGCAGTTAAATGATCACTGGTCATGAACTGTGACCTACATGTACATTGTACAGAAAGAACTTTACCAACTCTGGCGCAAGATCTAGTGGTATTGACAAAACAATAACAATAATATTCTGCCTACTTTAACCATGATGACAAATTATGTTAATGTAATTGCATCTCTACCATATTTAGCATGGCCTTCTAAAGTTAGTTTGCTAAGAGTATCCCTTGTATTATATTGGATGTTTTCTTTCGCTATCATCTGTGGTGTAACTGATCTACACATCCATTGTGTGTTCAGTATTTTTAACCAACTAAATATAAAATCTACCGATAAAAAAATACAAAGATGCTGAAAGGTAGATGTTTGAAAAAATGTATGTAATTGATACAAGCATGAATTCCTATTAAATACACCTATCCTGTATACAGGTATAGTGAGAGGAATGTGTGACATGTGCTGATGAGCATTGATATGTGTTATGTGATATTATTATGGCTCGTGTCAAGGGAAAGCCTGTGGTTATTGTACACCTGTGAACAGGTAGGTGATAATTATACCAACACTATTCCTGATAGGTGGGCTCAAGGTAAGGGCTGTCTACTGGAGTAAAGCTCAGATATGTTGTCATTAGAGTTATCAGTAGACTCTTGATGGACAAAAACAGGTGTGAAAATGTATTTCAGTAGTTCATCTGGTAATAATTCACCTGATCAGTGCTTAAAGTGATTGGCTCATAATAAGTGGAGTTGGATTGTTGTTAACATATGCTTTAACTCCTTAATTAAACATGTCACTCTTCAGCACAATTGAGGTTCCTTTATTTGTCTTACCTGTATGGAAGGTAGACAAATTACTTCTTTCATTGTCCGTATTGGTACCTGTATATATTCTGTTGATATTTTTTAACTTCTATTAATCTCTGTTCTTCAGGAGACCAAGAAGGGGAATGCCGGGCACGTGGAAACCTTGGGGCATCCTACTTCTCCAAGGGTCATTATAAGGAGGCCTTGTCCAATCATCGCTTCCAGCTCGTGCTGGCTATGAAACTGAAGGAGCGAAAGACAGCAGCATCAGCATTGAGCAGTCTCGGTCACGTGTATACAGCCATAGGGGACTACCCCAATGCCCTGGCTAGTCATAAACAGTGTGTTATCCTGGTTAAACAGAGTAATGATAAACTGTCAGAGGGTCGCGAGATCGGCAATGTCGGCGCAGTATTCCTGGCTATGGGCAACTTTGATAGTGCTGTTGAATGTCATGCAGAGCACTTAAAGTTGGCCAAGAAACTTAAGAGTAATGTAGAGGAGGCACGGGCATACAGTAATCTGGGGAGTGCTTACCATTATAAACGGGACTACGTGAAAGCAATAGCCTACCACAAGGAAGTGTTGAAGATAGCCGAGATGAAGAAAGATAATGTGTTAGAGGCTAGAGCATATGCCGGTCTGGGACATGCAGCACGATGTACACATGACTATGCCATGGCCAAAACATTTCATGAGTCCCAACTTGATAACGCTTTAAAGACTAAAGACAGAGTGGCCGAAGGCAGGGCATGCTCCAATCTGGGCATCATATTTCACCAGATAGGGGAGCATGATGCAGCCCTCAAACTGCACAAAGTTCATATACAGATTGCTGAAGAGGTGGGAGACAAGGCCAGTCAAGGAAGGGCATTGGGTAATATGGGAATCGCTTACAGTGCTTTGGGCCAACACGAAATGGCCGTCAAGTTACACAAGCAAGAACTTGCCATAGCTGCTGAGGTCAATGACCGACATTCAGAAGGGGCAACTCATGGAAATTTGGCCGTCGCATATCAGGCGCTTGGGATTTCTGACAAGGCATTGCATCATTATATTCAGCATTTAAACATTTCCAGAGAATTACACGACACAGGCAGTGAGGCTAGGGCATTGTGTAACATAGGTAATTTCTACAGCGCTAAGGGAGAATTTACAACAGCTACTCCTTACTATGAACAGTACTTGGAACTGTCTCAGGAGTTACAAGACCTTCCTGGGGAGGCAAAGGCATGCTTTAACCTAGGCTACGCACACTTCTCTTTGGGCAATTACTTGGAGGCTGTGCGATACTATGAACAGGACCTGTCCCTGGGACGGGAGACCAAAGACAAATCAAACATGGCGCGGGCCTACTGCAATCTGGGCTTGGCACACAAGGCTCTGGAGAACTATGAAGATGCTTTGGAGTGTCAGAAGAAATTCTTAAGTCTAGCGCATACTATTAAGAATGTGAACGGAAAGTTTAGAGCTTTAGGAAATATTGGTGATATTCTGATGAAAATGGGAGAACCGACTGAAGCCATTAAAATGTATAATCAGCAGCTTCAATTGGCTGAACAGTGTGAGAATCAGGAACTGACAGCCACAGCTTTCGGGGCCCTGGGGGCGGCCCACAGGATCATGGCCGAGTTTGACAAAGCCTTGGACTTCCACAAACAGGAATTGACACAACGTCAGGATATGGGTGATTTGAAAGGAGAGTGTCGTGCCCATGGTAACCTTGGCAATGTACAGATTGCACTGGGAAATTTCCAAAATGCATACAAATGTTATGAGATTCAGCTGGAGAAAAGTCGAGAGCTTCAGGATGCTGTTTCTGAAGCTCAGGCCAGTGGGAACCTGGGCATCACCAAGATGAACCTAGGCCACTTTGAGGATGCTATTGGTATGTTTGAACAGCAGCTTGCCCTGCTGGAGCAGGCCAGTGGACCTAACGTGTATGCTGATCGCGGCAAGGCTTATGGAAACCTCGGTGATTGCTATGAGGCTCTTGGAGACTTTGAGGAGGCTGTGAAATGTTACGAGCAGTATCTGAGTGCTGCTCAGAAGGCAGGAAGTCGTGTAGATCAGGACAAAGCTTACCGTGGACTGGGTAATGGTCATCGCTCCATGGGCAATCTCCAACAGGCACTCGTCTGTTTTGAGAAGAGACTGGTGGTAGCTCACGAGCTAGATAATCCTGCAGCCAAGGCCTCCGCATATGGGGAGCTCGGCTGTCTGCATAGCCTTCTGGGTAATTTTGAGCAGGCAGTGTCATGTCTAGAGCACCAGCTGAGGATAGCTCAGGAGATAGATGACAAGTTATGTGAGGGTGACGCAGCTTGTGGGTTAGGCGGGGTCTATCAACAGATGGGCGAGTATGACTCCGCCTTGAAATATCACCAGATGGATTTACAAATTGCTGAGACATCGCATAATGCAGCAAGTCAGTGTAAGTACATGCTCATAGACTACATATTCCTTGTCTAACAGCGACCCAAATTTTGTGATATGACTGAAATGTAGTTGGAAGCGACGTTATATCATATTCACTCACTCACTTGTATTCCTTGTCTAGCAGAAGAAACATGTATTTGTGGGCTTCACCATATAGACACAGATGTACTGAAGATAAATTTAGGTCATACATTACACAAAAGTTATAACGTTATAAATTCTTGAACATTGGAATTCTGATTTAATATGAGGCACATTTAATATGCTACATGTACATGTGGAAGGTCTTTTATAACATTTTGACTGATTCTCCATAACAGGTCGGGCGTTTGGTAATCTGGGTCTGTCCCATGAATCCTTGGGCAACTATGAGCAGGCAATACGTTACCAGGAACAGCACCTTAGTCTGGCCGCTCAAATGAACGATCGCGTGGCCAAAACTCTAGCTTATAGTAGTCTTGGTAAGTGAATGATACATTGTAGCTCTGGCTTATAGTTCTCATTAATTGAATGATACGTTGTAGCTTTGGCTTATAGTTCTCATCAATTGAATGATACATTGTAGCTTTGGCTTATAGTTCTCATTAATTGAATGATACATTGTAGCACACTGGCTTATAGTTCTCATTACTTGAATGACACAGTGTAGCTTTGGCTTATAGTAATCTCAGTAAGTAAATGATACATTGTAGCTCTGGCTTATAGTTCTCATTAATTGAATGATACATTGGAGCTTTGGCTTATCTCGGTAAGTCAATGATACATTGTAGCGCTGGCTTTAAATATAGTAGGCTCGGTAAGTGAATGATACACTGTAGCATGTATGTGCGACTCATCGAGGCATGGCCAATGTTATTGTGTTAATGCAGAAATGACCCATCAATATCTATAGAATATAATAGAATTATCTCTCAAGGGAAAATATCTACTTCTTTGTCAAAGGTACATGTAGGGGAAAAAATTGAACGAAGATAAAGTATTCAGTGCAGATATATCTGTATGAAATCTTGATATTATTGGTACAAGTATATAGGATGTTTAGTGGTGTATATCAGCAGTATCTATAGACAGACTTTGTAGATCTTATCCACCTACATGTACGTTTAAGTATAATTAGAGTTAAGACTCTCACAATCCAGACTATCAGTTTTTTATGAGCGAGGTAAATTAGCCTGCAGGTAGGTAACAGGTATGAATACCTGCCATGTCTACAAATAACACACACATGTTTGTTGTTCATGGCGTTTATCGTACATCAGGTCTCCTTGCTTGGACTCTACAGCTCTATTGTTGAACTGCTGAATTAAAATGTTACAATTATTGTTGTCCGTTGAGTGTCCATTGTAAACTGACCTATTCACCCCCGAGCTATCTATTACTGATCTGCCAGAGCTCACTCATGCATCTGTGTTGATGACATGACAAACATGGTTAAATCTAACCTTCACAGGTAGTCAACCCTGCCAGACCAGATTTCTCAATGAAATACCAACATATCTGTAGGCCATCGATTAATTAATATTTTTTGTTCCATACTCTTGTTTTTCTTGCCCATTAAATTGTGGCTTTGATGAAATAACTCAGATGTTGAAGTGAATTGAGAGGATAATAGATTACTTAGAGCCATGATTAATTGATCCTCTATATCCTGGCAGTCCCAGACTACATGTACATGTATGTTATTTAACATGTCTAATGTACAGTTATAATTACTGGTACTGATCAGTTATAGAGGATATACATGTAGTACATGTACAAGTGCACACTATAGAATCAACTCAATGTCAACATCATGTTGGCCCTGTTTGACTCGATGTCAACAACATGTTGACCTGTTTGACTCTGTCAACATCATGTTGGCTCGGTTTGACACTATGTCAACATCATGTTGGCCCTGTTTGACTCGATGTCAACATCATGTTGGCCCTGTTGGGCTCGATGTCAACAACATGTTCGCCCTGTTTGACTCGATGTCAACAACATGTTAGCCCTGTTTGACTCTGTCAACATCATGTTGACTGTTTGACTCTGTCAACATCATGTTGGCCCTGTTTGACTCAATGTCAACATTATGTTGGCCCTCTTTGACTCAATGTCAAACTCATATTGGCTCTGTTTGACTCAATATCAACATCATTTTGGCTGACTTTTGGCCTGATGCATAATTTTCCCCCCAATTTTGATCATCGAGCAGTTTGAATGTTGTTAAGGCTGTCGCTTCGCGCACAGCCTTATTGGATCAGCTGGGTCTCATGGGGGCCAAAATCGCTTTGTCCGCAAGATTGTGAAAAAACAAAGCAGTGTTGGGACTTACGTTCACAGTGCCAAATGTGGACAAGACATTGAACTGGAAATTCGTTATAATTTCATGGTGATTGGAACTAAAGAAAGTGCGTTTTTCTTCATCGAAATACACTCTGTTGACGCTGATTGTGAGGGTAATGGCGGCCAAATCTCGGATCAACGAGATATGGCGGTAGTTCGATAAAATCGAAATCAACCATCTCCCATGATACTTAGCGCAGTAATCGAGGGCAAGCATTCAGTGTAGATACTCATCATTGGCGGAGGTAGCGTGGGGATTCCCAGGAATGCCCTTTTTTATCCAATCGTAACTGTCGTTATTTGCTATCATGCCGGAGTTCTAAAAATGGCGCGGAAGTCCAGCTCGATAATTGTTATTACTTTTGGCGTTTATGGAAATAAAATGAGCTATACAGAGGAAATAAATGACCAGGGAGGTTGACAAATATTTATTTAATCCATAGGCCTACAAGGGCAAAACGGTGAGTCACTTCACTTATTGAAGCAGGAACCATGCGATGTAATCTAGGTCGGGCGGCCAAAACTTTTGATTCGTTGTCAACATAATAAAATCAGTAACAAAATCAAATGTTACTATAGAGTTTAGGTCCAGCCAGTTGAACAATGAATTGAGGGATCTTTATCTACATTCAAAGAAGTAATAATTTTAGTTTTTATAGATCGATATTATAAACAAAAACAAGCAAATAGACTTGCCAAGTCGTATATAAACAGTCAACTGGTCCAAAGCCAACTCGTCTCGTAATGCAGACCGTCTTGAACAATGAATTCAAAAATGTCCGATGTTGTGGAGCACAGACCTGCATTTCACAGAAATAAATTTTGCATTCGTTGCTATGCTTTGTCCCAATGTCAGAGTTCGTAAATACTTAAACTTTCAGTGCAACACTGACTGTGCTGGGTGAAAATTATAGTGGACATGCACATTTCATCTTTATCGATTTTGATTGATCCAGGAAGTTGTTTCTGCACATGAGGAAGATGAAGAAAACATCAACTATATTTAAGTACAGGGGTATTTGTTAAGCTGTGATTTCGTGCACTCACAAGGTCATGATAAGAATAGGTCTCGGCTCCTCGGACAGAAACGACTACCTGGAGCATTCCTGGGGTTCTTCCCAGCCTTACTGGATTTGAAGAAACAACAGATAGCCCTACCATGCCTACAGGCACATCATATTTAGATCTGTATCTCTTTTAAAATGAAGTGGGGTTACTCTCTCGTTGACTTTGACAAGAGAGATGATTACAATTTTGACATTGTAAACTATCCCTTTCTGGACAGTAATATTTCAGTGGGACCTGCATATGGGGTATACATATCTCGCTTAGTAGCATTTGCTAGATCCTGTGTTAAATGTGACGATTTTAATCAACGTCACACAACATTGTTGCAGAAACTTATAAAATACGAATGTAGCGTGCAAGATCTATGGCGCTACGTTTCATAACTTGTGTCTAATTCCGCTTAACCCGGGGCTAGGGGCCGTATGAACCCATGTACTTCAAGATCCTCATGGTACTCATATGAACAGTCACAATCATCTCTTTTAACCTTTTCAACCTTGCAGTTGCAATTTCAGACTGTCCTACTTGATCTCATCGGGAGTGTTGTCGTGCAAAAAGTTGCGAAACTAATAAATTCTTTCATGCAGTGTGAAATAGCACGATCATCTCGAGCTGATCGGATATATACATCTGTCTGAATAAAATTACATGTACAACACTTCTTTGCATTTTCAGAACTATATACGCCCACAGACCAAAGTTAAAAAAACTCACAACATTAAAATACATGAATAACGGCAGCCTTTCGAAGTCCACGAGTTCTAGTTAACTTTGTGATATGACTAAAATAGTGTTGAAAGTGACATTAAATCATATTCACTCACTCACTCCTTATTCCACAAAATACCATCTTCACATTTCAAGTTAAATACTACGCTAATGTACCATCATTTACCGTACCTTGAATGGGGTAAATCCTTCCATCTGTAAATGCATGTGATGTTATATAGTAAATCAAGATATGACCCTGCCAGAACCGTGCGGGGAGGATTAGCAAATCAATACATGACCCTGCCAGAACCGTGCAGGAAGGATTAGCAAATCAAGATATGACCCTGCCAGAACTGTGCGGGGAGGATTAGCAAATCAAGATATGACCCTGCCAGAACCGTGCGGGGAGGATTAGCAAATCAAGATATGACCATGCCAGAACCGTGCGGGGAGGATTAGCAAATCAAGATGTGACCCTGCCAGAACCGTGTGGGGAGGATTAGCAAATCAAGATGTGACCCTGCCAGAACCGTGCGGGGAGGATTAGCAAATCAAGGTCAATGACCCTGCCAGAACTGTGCGGGGAGGATTAGCAAATCAAGGTATGACCCTGCCAGAACCGTGCGGGGAGGATTAGCAAATCAAGGTCAATGACCCTGCCAGAACCGTGCGGGGAGGATTAGCAAATCAAGGTCAATGACCCTGCCAGAACCGTGCGGGGAGGATTAGCAAATCAAGGTCAATGACCCTGCCAGAACTGTGCGGGGAGGATTAGCAAATCAAGATATGACCCTGCCAGAACCATGCGGGGAGGATTAGCAAATCAAGGTCAATGACCCTGCCAGAACTGTGCGGGGAGGATTTCCTTTGATCTCTGAATATGGCAAACAGTGTTTGTATTGCTTTTCAAATGGAAAATGTTTATGTCCGTCGAGTAGCCAATCAAATTTGAAGTTTGAAGAGGTCATACAGGGGCACTTCTCCTAATATGGACCACAGAATATTTATAGAGTATTCTGATGAGAAAGTTTGTGGTGTTTGCCCAATGCAACAGCTGTTTTGTTTGGCTTGGGTATGCGAAGATGACAATACATGCCATGAGTCTTTTCTGTTAGCTCAAACAATGGCATAGCTTCCCACAATAATTATTGGCTTGACAATTGTCAACACTATGGTCATGTCAACATCATGATCATGTCAACACCAATTCAACATGTGACAAGATAGAAGCAGCCAAGTATGGTCATCAATTTGTTCATCTATCATCCAGCAGCTTTTGATATTTTGTACTTTGCATCATCTATCATTATGAATTGATGAATGCCCCAAGGCCAGCGGTCAGTTAAGCCATTTGACCTCTGGTTATTGTGCTGTACATATCTGGTTCTGACATTTTGGAGTGTTGCTACATGTGCATGTGGAATGCCCTGGGCCATATATTGTTGCTCCTGATGGCACTCAGCATTAAGAGGATAAATTAAGGACCGGGTGGCCCAGTGACAATAAAATATGACTGGGTGAAGTATCATTTTCTGCCTATGGCATGGCCGGGGCTTCAATGTTGGAGTGCTTTCAAAAAATGACATTGAGAGTGTACATGTAGGCACCATTGTGATATGCCTGAAAAGTGTTGAAACTGACATTTAATCCTACTCATTCGCCCATGAATGGAAAACCATCACTTCTAGGAGTCCTCGGTGGTCAGGTGGACTAAGGCGCTTCGCTGGTGACTGCTAGCCTTATACCGCTAAATCGGCCCGGGTTGGAGTCCCACTGATGCATGTGTGAAAGTTTGCCAGTTACTTGACGTCTAGTGACCAAGCTGGCTATCACCATATGAATGAAATAACCTTGAGTATGACATTAAACCAAATCCCCCCCATCACTTTTAACAATTTCATTATCATTTCACAAAGTGTACATACATGGGTCCCAATGCTCTTTTTCCAGTGCTGCCTCACTGAAGCACCATGCCACTTGAACAGGGACATATAATAATGAAGAATATAGCATCTTGTTGCTAGAAAGAATTAGAATAGCCTAATTACATTTACCACCAACATGAGTCTTGACCAATAAGAATTGACCTTCTATGTGTATCAAACTGTTCTAGTATCTAACGATGAGTTGCCATACAATTATTCAGGTCGAGTTCATCATGCTCTGGGTAACTACACCCAGGCAGTACAGTACCTCCAACAAGGTCTTCAGATAGCCGAGCAACTCTGCCGACGCGAGGATGAGGCCAAAATACGACATCGTCTCGGACTGGCTCTCTGGGGGAAGGGTGACCTTGAGGATTGTCAGCACCAACTGTATAAGGCTGCTGAGCTGTTTGAGAACATCAGACGAGAATCTCAGGTCGGACGAGACTACAAGCTCTCATTATTTGACCTTCAGACCGCATCTTATCAAGCCTTACAGGTAGGTACTTGCTTACTCATTCTCACAGCCAATTGCATGTACATCACCTTCACCTGAAACATACCTCTTGTCTATTATCAGGGTACTAACCTACCAGAATCATTGCATGTGCAACAACTTCAGCAGGAATTGATGACTGTGTCCCCAACTCTATCAACATGGTCATTATAGTAGCATTTAGATATAACCTGATAATAACATTGTTATCATAGTTCGGATAGGATGCAATGTGGTTGAGCAATGATTGTATGTGTAGACTATTGACTTTTCTTACTTTCTAATATAAAGAACTTAACTGACTGATAAATATCATTTCATGTTTTGAACTGCCAAGATTGTCATGAATAAACAGGATACATTACAGAATCTGAAAATAACTAAATGTTTATGTCTTGAATAAAGAAATGGAATGTACATCCACCATATATGTATACTCATATATTGCATCATTGCAGCGAGTGCTCGTTTCCCTGAGTCGTCATGAGGAGGCATTACTGGTAGCAGAACGTGGTTGTACACGGGCGTTTGTTGACCTGCTGATGGAGCGTCAATCGACCAATGTGAACATGTTTAGTGGTGCCCCCGTGGACGTGACGCCAGTGACGGTGGATCAGTTATTACAGGTGGTCCGAAGACAGAGGTCTGTGGTGTTGTGTTTCTCTGTCGCACTGGGTTTCCTTTACAGCTGGCTTATCACACCCTCTGAAGGTAGGCACTTTATATAACACTGATAAACTATGTGAAACACATTTGTTGCATAAATTATGTGAGACACATTTATTGCAGCTCTAATCATACTTTCCCACTTTAGTTGGGTCAGGTACTATTTCATAATGCAAACTCCAAAAGCTTACTTGGAATATTCTTGTGAAAGTATAGCACGTTGGGTGTTGTGTGAACACTCTATTACTATAGGAAAGTTTTATTGAGCAGTCATCTTGCTTTACATGTACCACCCTTCACCTGTATTCAGTACATCCTTACATATACAATATAGTTTATGACTATTAAATGTTACTGTATATTCGCTGTAGGAGTGGTGAAGTTTCACCAGTGTAGTTTGGCTGAGCTGGAGTCGAGCTCTGACCCAGAGGATTCTCAGAGTCTGAACACATCCTCCACCTCCATACTGGACCAGTACATCGGCCACACCCGCGAGTCTCTGGGAGTTGACAGTCACCTGACCCCTCACACTGGACTTGGCAGGTTAGACATTGGGTCCTAGGACCATTCAAATACCAGCATCCATACTTTGTAATGTCAACAACTTCAGTCATTGTTTTGAACCATGCTATCAATCTTCTGCATGGTATTAGATGCATTGAAAGTAATGTTGTATAAATATATTGGCTTATTGTTGGATTTTGATCCTGTATCTACATGAATGGATGCGTTTACTTGGGTACTCCGTCATGGTACAATGGGCACTAATCATGCAGAACATACCATGCAAACTGTTCCCCAACGCCCTGTTCATATGAATTACAATCCTGCTTCTTCTATAAAAAAGTCCTTTGGTCATTTCACCTTTGACTTGTTTTGTTGTTTATCTTTCTTCAGAATGTAACTAAATTTAATCTCTTATTTCTATTGCACAGGTCCGTGTCGTCGAGTAGTAGAACGGTTATGAGTGAGACTGAGAGTGAGGCTGATGATATCTGGCAACAACAGCTGGAGGAACTTGGCGAGAAACTCAATGCAGAGACGGACCACACTGGATTCCTACGCATGGTCACTCGAAACCAGAAGTTTAATAGCAGCAACTACAGTCTGAGCAGTCTGTTTAGTCTCTCCGCCAGTCTTAACGGGATGAGTACATCAGGGGATGGGGGAAAGTACCCCAAGGGCAGCAAAGGGAAAAGTGGGGGCAAGACACCAACAAGTGCTCTATACGAGCTGTTGATACGTCCCATGGAGGATGCCATAGCTTCTGCCACGGAGATGGTATCAGGTACTCCAGACCTGGTGTTAGTGCTACAGGGAGACCTGTTCTTGGTTCCTTTCCCTGTTCTCAAAGCTGAACAGTCACACGAGTTCCTGTTTGAACGCTTCAATCTCATGGTCGTACCATCTATTACATCATTGAACCACGCCGAAAAACTGGACAAACATGGTCGCCCATTGATTGACTCCTCGGGAGCTGTAGTTGTGGGTAACCCCAAACTGCCCCCATCTGTAAGGACACACTGGTTACTAAAGGATCTGCCAGGTACTGAATATGAAGCCAATATAGTGGGTGAATTATTGACCAGTAAACCATTGACTGGTGCAGAGGCTACAAAGGAAGCCTTCCTTCAGGAAATAGAGCAGGTGGAAGTGGTCCACCTCGCCACACACATTTCCTGGAGACTTTCTGCCATAGTATTAGCTCCAAGTGAAATGAGCTCTTCCTCCCAGAGATTTCATCATTCAGTCTTTGATCCAGACGATCTTAGTGACAATGCCAGTGATATTAGTTCTATTGGAGGGCCATCAATCTCCGACTTCCTGTTAACTGCGGCAGATATCCTGAACTTGGAGCTTCATGCCAAGCTGGTGGTGCTGAGCTCTGGATACACGGACGACAGAGCAGGGAGGATAAATGCGGACGGTGTTGTGGGTCTGACCCGGTCTCTGCTATCAGCGGGTGCCCAGTGTGTCTTGTATTCCCTCTGGCCAGTCCCTGACCAGGCTGCTAAGCTTCTCATGAGGACTTTCTACACAGCCCTTCAACAGGGCTGTCGCGTCACACAGGCTTTAACACAGGCTGTCAAAGCTGTACAGACCACACGCCAGTTCTCACACCCCTCTAACTGGGGTGGCTGGGTGCTGGTTGGGCGGGATGTCAAGCTGAGTAGTAAGGTGGCCCTGATGGGTCATGCTATCTGTGAACTGTTGCAGTATCCTAACCAGTGCCGAGAGTCCATGAGAGTTCTACTACATCTGGTGAGTACTAATTAACCATGTTATGAAATACTCAAACAGCATCCACAGCTACTTTACTATCCAAAACATATACAGTCAAATTTACGAGAAAAAATGTGATATTAAATGATTTTCTTTCATTCAGGAAGATATCAATTTGGGAATAAGTTCTCAAAATTTGGTCTCAAAATTATATTAGAGTCTGCATTATGAAACAAACTGTATTTTCAACTGATTAAGTCATCTGATCCTACTTCATTAAGTATGTGTATGCCTGTACTGTATGATAATACATGTATGTCTATGATTGTCCCAGATTGAGAAGTCACTACAGCGGATCCACCAGGGAATAAAGACATCCATGTACACAACATACCAGAGTGTAGAGAACAAGGTTGGACGTATGGCGGGCTGGAAGGACCTGCTCCAGGCCGTGGGCTTCAGGTTTGACGCAGCCAAGAACAGTCTGCCCGCCTCTGTCTTCTTTCCTCAGACAGATCCTGGGGACCGCCTCACCCAGGCCAGTGCCAGTCTGCAGGCCTTGCTAGGTAACATACTCTCCTTGCTTTTTTCCAGGAGTTCACATAAGATTACTAAACTTATGTTTAATGCTTTTTTTTTTTCAGTTAAGCCCTGCCATATTTGCCATACGGCCATGCATTTACAATAATGTCTTGCCCACATGGCCTGGGACAAACATCAAAAAACAGAACAAAAAACAAGCACAAAGACATACTCCCCCAAGAAATTTGAGAAATTATGTTTAATGCTTTAATGTTGCAGCAGCCTTTTCAGGATTATCTCCCCTGATTGTGATTGCAGCCATCTCACAGACAACATTTTCTGTATTCCACATTATTATCCAGCTTACTCGATGTGGAAAAATGCAATATCACCATGATCACAGGTTAATTATTACTTTCTCATTAACACCTGTAGGCTTGAGTGTTACACGTTGTTTTTTTGTTCTTGTTTTCAGGTTTACCTGCCAATGGTTTGCCAGCTTTGGCTAAGTTCCTGTCTAACTATGAAGCTGGTGATGCTCTCATGGCAATGGTTAGTATTGTACCCATATAGAACACCTGTCACAGACCAGAGCTCCCATAGATACTGATGTCAATCTATGGTACAAAGTCATTTCATGTACCATGTATATAATATTTGTTGTACCGGTACACAGAAAAGCTTCGAATCTTGATCTTTTCATTCTGCCTGCACTTCTCAGCACAAATTCATAAACAAACCTGAAATGTCAGGCCTTGATTTACATCAAAATTATGGAAATTTGGATTCGGAATCTAACTCTTGGGAATCCACAGAAATACAAAGCTATCATATATACACAGATTGCTAAAATTTTGTGTGGGTCCCCGTGAATTCTTTGAGTTCTGATGAGGAAACTCAAGCCTTGAATGTATTTTTTATGTAATTATTTGAAAGAACTGGTGTAATAGAACTGTTAATTGTGTTAGGCCTAGGGTACACCAGGATTGAGGTCAACTCCATTATATCCACCTATCAGCATCATCATATCACTGGCCAGCAGGTTAGAGTTTTCACTTTCCTTGTAATCTTACAGATCCGTGAGGTTCTTGGTAAGCTGACCCCAAAAGAATTATCTGTTCAAGTTCCCATCAATGTCAAATTATGGCAAGTGGATGGTGTTCATGAGTTTCTGGCCTCATTGGGTAAGTATATCCTGTAGGGGAGATTGGGGTACAGTGGGACATGGGTAAATTTTAAGGACTGAGGATGATATTGTGTTATTCCAAGTTTTCAGCAGTACTTCATTGATGTTTTGTTACTACTGAGAGAGGATGGGCAAAGATACAATTTGAATTATATCGATTTATTATCTCAGATGTACGTATTAGTTTTTTTCATAAAACAGAATATACCATGTGCCCGGGGTGGACTGGGGCAGTAGTAATCAAATGGTGAAATTTACTTTCATCCTAAACTGAAGTTAAAGTGTATTATTTTGTTTCCTAGATGGTACTAACTGCTAATCCTATCAGATTTGATGAGTTTTACTAACAGTTTCAAAGTCATATGCTTTCATTGGAATGAGAATCACACAAAATATTTTTTTTCCTCAAATTTGGTCCCTGGGAAATATTTTACATAAAGCAGGGGTCTAAAATAGCAACTAAGCTAACCATTGCTGGATATAAAATGTATTTTGATTATTGTCCCATTGCACCCCACTGGTTGTCCGAGTGTACCCCATAGTGGAGCTAAGTTCTGGAGAAAAGTATATTTCAGAATTTTTTTTATTAATATGTCCTACTAAATATAAGTTATAACTAGAGTATAGAAGGCGACACTACAGGACAATAATGACAGATTTTTGCAAAAAGGTGAAAATGTCCCAGTGTACCCCAATCTCCCCTACACCTGATAGGTGTAAATTTTAATGTAACTACCATGTACAGACATACATATAATATGTCTGTTTGTCTATCTCTGCCTATCACACTTGCTTTTTATGCAGCATATCTCAAGAACTATACATTTTCCCTTGGAACATTCCAAAACAGTTTTATATCAGGAGGGTTTGACAAAATTACAAAAGATCGATAATATCTCTACCTTTTATCACTGCATTTTATAGACATTTAGATGGCGATTCTAAGCACTACAAGTAAGATTTTGTTACTTTCAAAGGTTTTGACTTGTTGGATGTTGGAAAGGATGAGGTAACAGTACGTATGGGGAAACAAGCCAACCGGAGACACCTGCAGTTTGCATTACAATCACTGATCTCCATCTTTGGTAAGTACTGTTATATGCCTAGGATTTAATTTATATTGTTTGTACTTTGGTTCAGCCGAAATAGTCTATTTATGATACGATTTTTATTCCAACTGTTTAGAACCTGAAATTTCCTTTTAGACGTTAGCTTATTCCTTAAACTTGGAAGAAGCATTTATTTATAATGGTCTTCATTCTAATAGACTAGGAATGACCTTCGTCTTTTTGCCCAGGAAGCGCCCCATATTCTGATCCTGGGCAGTTGTAATGTGTATATGATGTGATCTGACCTATCGTTTGTCCTCACAGATATCCAGGAATCTCCCTGTAGCCTGACCCTGGACAGTTCTAAGGTGTATATAATGTGATCTGACCTATCGTTTGTCCTCACAGATACCCAGGAAGCTCCCCGTAGCCTGACCCTAGACAGTTCTAATGTGTATATAATGTGATCCTTCCTATAGTTTTGTCCTCACAGATATCCAGGAATCTCCCTGTAGCCTGACCCTAGACAGTTCTAATGTGTATATAATGTGATCCTTCCTATAGTTTTGTCCTCACAGATATCCAGGAAGCTCCCCGTAGCCTGACCCTGGACAGTTCTAGGGTGTATATAATGCAATTTGATCTATCGTTTGTCCTCGCAGATACCCAGGAAGCTCCCTGTAGCCTGACCCTGGACAGTTCTAGGGTGTATATAATGCAATTTGATCTATCGTTTGTCCTCACAGATACCCAGGAAGCTCCCTGTAGCCTGACCCTGGACAGTTCTAAGGTGTATATAGTGTGATCTGTCCTATCGTTTGTCCTCACAGATACCCAGGAATCTCCCTGTAGCCTGACCCTGGACAGTTCTAATGTGTATATAATGTGATCCTTCCTATAGTTTTGTCCTCACAGATATCCAGGAATCTCCCTGTAGCCTGATCCTAGACAGTTCTAATGTGTATATAATGTGATCCTTCCTATAGTTTTGTCCTCACAGATATCCAGGAAGCTCCCCGTAGCCTGACCCTGGACAGTTCTAGGGTGTATATAATGCAATTTGATCTATCGTTTGTCCTCGCAGATACCCAGGAAGCTCCCTGTAGCCTGACCCTGGACAGTTCTAGGGTGTATATAATGCAATTTGATCTATCGTTTGTCCTCACAGATACCCAGGAAGCTCCCTGTAGCCTGAACCTGGACAGTTCTAAGGTGTATATAGTGTGATCTGTCCTATCGTTTGTCCTCACAGATACCCTGGAAGCTCCCTGTAGCCTGACCCTGGACAGTTCTAAGGTGTATATAATGTGATCTGACCTATCGTTTGTCCTCGCAGATACCCAGGAATCTCCCTGTAGCCTGACCTTGGACAGTTCTAAGGTGTATATAATGTGATCTGACCTATCGTTTGTCCTCGCAGATACCCAGGAAGCTCCCTGTAGCTTGACCCTGGACAGTTCTAAGGTGTATATGTGATCTGTCCTATCGTTTGTCCTCACAGATACCTAGGAAGCTCCCTGTAGCCTTAACCTGGACAGTTGTAATGTGTATATAATGTGATCTGACCCATCGTTTGTCCTCACAGATACCCAGGAATCTCCCTGTAGCCTGACCTTGGACAGTTCTAATGTGTATATGTGATCTGACCTATCGTTTGTCCTCACAGATACCCTGGAAGCTCCCTGTAGCCTGACCTTGGACAGTTCTAAGGTGTATATGTGATCTGACCTATCGTTTGTCCTCACAGATACCCAGGAAGCTTCCTGTAGCCTGACCTTGGACAGTTCTAATGTGTATATAATGTGATCTGACCTATTGTTTGTCCTCACAGATACCCAGGAAGCTCCCCGTAGCCTGACCCTGGACAGTTCAAGTAGTCTGGAGTCTCTGTCCTCCTCCCACAGCAGTTCCACCTCCACCTCTAACTTCTCCAAGGGCAGCACCCCGCCCCTCTCACCCCGGGGCAAGAAGAGATCCTTGTTCAACCCAGCAGAGATGGAGAAGATCCGCAGTGTGCACAAGCTTCACCTCATGAACCAGGTAAGAAATAATAATGTTTGGATGAACGGCTCTGTCCGGGCACAAAACCTCTCTTCACAAAATAACATGTTGGCTTCCTTAGGACTATAATTTGATAATCTGATATCAATTTTAATTGATATTAAATCATTCATATCACAGTCCTACAGATATTGTTATATTTCTGGGAATTAGGGTTGAAACTTTTAAGCATTTTTGCTACTGTCACACTTTAATGAAAATTTTAAAAACTTAATGGTTACCATGCCCCAAAAATCCGTCTAGCAGGGGTAGATTTCAGACCTGTTCAATAGCTCTCAGATTCTTTTCTGTGGCGTTCTAATTCCATCACTGGTATGTGTATTCTGAGATATGTTTTATCCCAGGTTTATTGAAGGCGCAAGTTATCACATGAATAATAACTTTTCTGTTCTGATAAATCCCTTGTTTTATCTGCAGGGAGGATTGGTTGGCCGCAGTACTGGCTTATCCAAGTCCAATGCTCCTAACCCCTCACTGTACCTGTCCCATCAGAGCCGGATACGCTCCATGTATCGTGGGACAGCTGACAGCCTACCAGAGGAGTTTTGTATGGATGAGTCTAGTAGCCAAGGCTCATCCCCTATCAGTTTCCATGGTGACCTACATGAGCTGTGCGAGGAGAAGGACTTGTCATACCAGGAAGACACGCATGGCAGGGAGAGAAGTAATTCACAGAGTACGATCAGGAGTAACTCGACAACAAGGGCGAGGAGTACTCGATACAGCTCCTCCTCCCCTAGTGAGATAGACGAGGGCAATGGTGGTCAGGGCAGGAGGGCTACTCATCCGGAGTCTCCTACCTCACAGTGTAGTAGCACACTGACCAATCGCAGCTCACGCCTGAAGAAATCCTCCCCAGAGAATCTACAAGATAAGACATCTGAGTGTAAAGATGTCTTCTATAACCTGGATACTCAATCCACAGACTCTGGCAGTGTTCATATTCCCACAGGAATCCAGACCTCCCAAGATGTGGAATCTGAACAAGCCGGAAACTTTGCTTACGACCCAGAACAAATTGCTAAAAAGGTTCTGGCTGAAGTCGGCCACAAGAAACAGGCTGTAGAATCAATGCAGAAGATGAATTTCATCAAATCCCAGCAAACCAGTTTCATTCTGAGGCGCCAGTACTCTGATTCTCCAACCAATAGAGAGAGTCCTCAAGCTTCTTCTCCAGCTGCTTTTGCTGAAGAACATACTGTCAACTCCGGTCAACACTCCGCGGATATTCATGAGACACCATCCGCCTTTAGAAATGTGATCATAAACTCTGATAATTTGTATCCCAATCATCATGAGATGAGGAATAGAGTTTCCCCAAGACAGTCATCAGTCCCTGCACCAAACCAGGTCAATCATGCCAGACAGGACAGTGGCCATGGCAGAAGTGGGTCTGCCTCGGGGTCTGAGTCTGAACAGAGCAGGGGGTCCCGAGGACACACTCCTGTACAGACCCCACCCCCGGGTTACGAGTCCGATGGTCATGTACACTATGCAACAGTGGATACTAACCGTAAAATTCCACCTCCAGTACCGAGCAAACCTAGAGCTGGAAGTTTAAGTGGTAGTCATGACCCCCAAAGAGAGGATTTCCAACATTCGGCGCAGATACCTCTGAACCCACAGACACAAAACCACTCTGGCAAAGTCTATGACACTAGTGTGGATAGCACAGACAGTGGCATTGTGGCCGATCGGGGACCACAGAATCGGACAAACCAATCCAATCTTCCTCAGCAATGTGTGAATAACCCCAAATTATCAGTTAAACCCTCCTCACCTGTGCTCACTTCTCGGAAACAAGGACGATTTATGCATACGCCTAACCATGCGATATCGAAAGACTTTTCGCGAGTGCCGATGTTGACTGGCCGAGATGGTGGGCCATTAAGATCTGTGCCTGGACGTCTGTTATCCCCCGAGATGAGACCAGAGAGTTCAGCTAGCACCAGCAGTCAGTGTTCTACGACGTCTTCATCATCTGTTCAGACTGTGATATTCCGACCCTCGGCCCGGACTCGCTCCTCTGCCCCTCTTACCCAAACTCCCAGTCCACACAATCCTTCCTACAGACAATCAAGCCAAACTGGTCCAGGTCCACACAAATCACATCAAACTGCTGGGCATCCAGGTCCACACAATTCATACCAAACTGCTGGACATCCAGGTCCACACAAATCACATCAAACTGCTGGACATCCAGGTCCACAAAAATCACACCAAACTGCTGGACATCCAGATTCACACAATCCTTCCCATAGACCTCCCACCCAACATCCAGTCCCACACCACTCTCCCCATAGACAATCACATCAAGGTGCTGGTCACTTTCATCAAGATGGTTACACATCCAGTGACACGGATGGATCAGATACTCATAGAAACAGTTACAGGCCAAGGTCTGGAAGTAAATCCCTCATGCAGAGACGCTTTCATGTGAATGTAGATTCCTCCGATACGGAGTCTGTTGACAATGGTTCCAACAGTGGGACTACTCGTACACATTCATACCATCAGACACAAGGTCAGTCTGAGTCTTCCTTAACACCAACTGGAGCTTGGGTCACACAACCAGACTCCTCCTTACCAACTGGAGCTCGAATCACACATCCAGACTCAACCTCATCAACTGGAGCACGGGTCACATATCCAAACTCCACCTTACCAACTGGAGCACGGGTCACACATCCGGACTCAACAATACCAACTAGAGCACGGGTCACATATCCGGACTCTACCTTACCAACTGGAGCTCGAATCACGCATCCAGACTCAACCTCAACAACTGGAGCACGGGTCACATATCCAAACTCCACCATACCAACTGGGGCACGGGTCACACAGCCAATTGAACCGCGAGTGACCCATCCAGATTCTAATCAGGGTAAATCTTATTTGAGTCAACAAGCTGTGCAAGACCATATTTCATACAGAGTGTCCCAGGATTACCATCCACACGGAAACTCACGGCACCCACAATACCCCCCTCATCCTCACAACTTTACTCCACGATCGACACCTCACCACCAGGACACGGGGTCACGTGACCCGGTCCACAGCTCCCTTTCAAACTCACACAGAGGTGGACTGCCATCTCAAAACTCACACATGACTCGAAATCTACAGAGCAATAATACTCCACCATCTTATTCCTCTGACATTCAAAGGACGTCTTATTCCCGTCTTTCACCTGATCATCGGGGTGTGTCAAACAGTCTCTCTGTCCCTCAGTCACAGGAGACTCAGAGCAGGACTCCCAAGTGGTCACATAATGACCCAGCCTCTGACCAGTGGTCAAATAGACACATTCACCAAACAAACAACACTCGTGATCCAACAGGCAGACAAAATGAGAGCATCCAGTTACAGAATGTTTACATGGAAAGGGCACAAAAAGCTCTCCCTAAAGGGGCAGTGCTTCAGTCGTCCAAGTGCTAGTAAAATGATCTGTTTTTATGAGTTTTGATTTACTGCCTTCTCGAGTGCCTATCCAACCATAATACGAGGTCAGATTGTGAATCCCGTACTTGTGCTAATTTGACTGGCTTTTGCGTTGAGACGGATTACTGATTCCAATATATGATCATATTGTCATATCATCCTGTTTAAGTCAATACTTGTGACATGGCCAAGAAAGATTCACTCTCAGATTGTGGATACGTATGAAGATTATGACTGTCATTGGACTCAAACATACCTGAGTGATGTATATATATATATTGTTAAGTTTTCTCACTTGTTATTTTTTCCCCACCAGTGAAACTGGATATGGTATGTTTGAGGTGATGTTGTCTCCTATGACCAAATGTTGTCATTGTAAGTTCAAATTTTGAATTCTCTTAAAACATATTGGAGTTTGTACAGAAGACTTCTAATTTAAGAATCGAATGTTTAATATTCTGACAATTTACAATTACTGTCTCAACCCCTAGAAGTTGTCCTGATCAATTAAATATATTGTGTTCCTGTTGGTTTTAAACATGCTTTAACATAGCTTATATGAAATTACATATAATTATATAGAATTAATTGGTTCCTCACTCCGACGGTGAGAAACTCATTTCTAACATTTCAAAATATTGAATGTTGTCCCACCAGCATGACCAGTGACATATACATATTTTAAACCGTCTAGTATTTCTGTTAAACATGTATCCGACTTGCCAGAAGTTTGGATTTCGTTCTCTAAATGTGGCAAGTAAATTATCATGTTGCATTTTATCAAGAAATCATCAGGGTAGGTATCATCAGATTTAAGGTATTTCCAGTTGGAATTGAGATAGGACTCCAATTGTACTTCAAGACTCACACATTTCATTCAAGAACTGCCCTCATTGTAGATTTACATGCACATTTTCCTGTGTACATAAACATTCCATTGTCTATGAACTGTGAGCTGTGATCATACCTTTATAGATCTGTCCTCCATTAGGAACAAAGGTGTATTTTATGAGCATTATAAAATGTTTATCTGTGCTCATTGTTTATGCTTGTATAGATATTTATGCTTATATAGATATTTATATTTTAAGAAATTATTTTAACTCTAGGAGAGGTAATCTATTGTGGTCTGAAGTTGCACTGCTAGGCTGCATTCTGACACTCTGTTCCTGATCCAAGTTTATGGAACAATCAGCAGGATCAGTGAGGACCAAATCATGCAACTGCTAAACGAGAATCACAATCACGTGAAAATTACCTGAAGGGCAAAATATATCAAACATGTCATGCTGAAACAGATCAAAGATGTTTATGGATTTATTCAAATATTCCACAGTGAGTGAAATTATCTAAGTGGCATTTGAAACCCTCATCTGCCATCTTCCTCATGGTTGTCATGGTTACACTTGGCCTGGAATCTCTTCATAAGTTTGAATGGTCAAGTAAAAATTAGAAAACTTGATTTGGACCAGTATTTATAGCTGAAGAACAGAGTGCCTGAACGCAACCGTTGTGTGTAATGCTCATAAACTTGCCATATGCATGTAGGGTGTATTGTCCTGTAAATGTTGGCATGTAAATATGTTTTCTGGTCGCCACTACCTATTGTAACGTTCCATATCTGTGCATGCGATCCGTTGTTATACTGTATAAACATTTGATGATCATTCTCCATCATCTTGTCTAACATTTCATATACATTCCTGTTCACACGCAAGTCTACAAGTCGTTATGAGCCATGGCAGTTACATATCATGTCAACTTGTATTAAAATCAGTAAATTAAATATACAGTTCATTTGAGTTGTTCACTGCGGTTATGGTTTCCATAATAGTTTTGGTCATATGTTATGCTACATAACAAAACAGTAATATTAGATTACACAAAGAACCATACAACAAAATTAGGACAGTTTTGGTATTCAATAAGCACAACTTTATCGAGTGCATGAAAGCATCACAGAACCATGGCTTTTCACTTTTAAATTTGACCATCATTGTACCACATAGTGTAAGCATGTCTTCATCACCCATATTCCTCACATTGTTACAATGTATCATTATTGTATCAGATTTATCACATAAATACATCTACACCGCTTTCTCTGAATGTTGCACCACTTGAAACATATCAACCACGGTTTATACCGGACCAGGAGGTCTGCTTTACAAATGTATATATGTATGTATTTTGCATATTTGTTCAAATGTATACGTTGACATCGTATCAAGTTCTGTCTCCAGTCAGACATTTACTGCTAATATATTGTATTTACTTTTATATCATTGTACAACATTTTGTGGTACAAACAAACAAGCAATAAACATATAACTTTGAAACTTTGTCCTGTTTTGGTGTTTGTCTAATAAAATGTCAAGTCGGGTCAGAAGTTGACCATTCCATGCAGGATACAGCATACACGATTCTACCCACATGTTCAATTCTACCCACATGTTGCAATTATGCCTGTGCATGTTTGAGTTAAGGGTTTACGACTGACAGAGGTATCTTATTTGAATTTGTGTGTACTTATTTATTGCTGATACCGAGTTAAATGTTTTGAGGTATGAAAGACATACCAAATACTGATACGAATGTTTTAAATCTAATTCTAACCAATACATAATTGAAAATGGACATAAAAAACTGTTTGTCGTGGGGTGGCTGTTAGGTGCACCTCTCACTACAAAATAATAAGATTGGTCACAGATGTCAGGCCTTTGTAATACTTTAAAGCCCACTATGTAATACTTTGAAGCGCCACTATGTAATACTTTAAAGCCCACTATGTAATACTTTAAAGTCCACTATGTAATACTTTAAAAGCCCGCTATGTAATACTTTAAAAGCCCACTATGTAATAATTTAAAGCCCACTATGTAATACTTTAAAAACCCACTACGTAATAATTTAAAGCCCACTATGTAATACTTTAAAAGCCCACTATGTAATACTTTAAAAGCCCACTATGTAATAATTTAAAGCCCACTATGTAATACTTTAAAGCCCACTTTGTAATACTTTAAAGCCCACTATCCAAACGAATTGCTCTACCCAGAAACTCTTCAATCTTCTCTTTTGTTTCATGACCCTTACACAAACGATTCACGGGCACAAACAGAAGTGTCCAATTCCCAATGAAAATGGTTTGTCAAGTCTTTCCCCTAGTGTACCAGTCCATGTCAGTAGTGGGATACACAGCACTGTCAGCTGCATAATAGAATAACCGCTCTGGTAATCCCTCAAAATTCAATCACCTCCAATTTTGGAGACAAAAAATTTGATCACTCCCTCAATTCATTGAAATAATGGATTATCTGATTGGACCATTCAATTGTCAACTTGTTCTAATAAATTAGATAACCCCCAGATTAATGGGAAATTCACTTACTGTGATTGAATGATCACATGGATTACCATATGAAAGGCAGAAACTGTCAAAAGTATAATTTTGGGGACAAAATTAAATTGGCTGTTCTACTAAATTTGATCACTCCCTAAATGCATTGAAATAACAAAATAATGGATTATCTGCATGATTTTGGACCAGTTCTAATAAACTAGATAACCCCCAGATTGTGTGCTGGGAAATTCACTCGCTGTGATTACCATATGGAAGGCAGAAACTGCCAGAAGTTTTCTAGTAATTTACAAATAAAACATTTGGTATGGGTTTTTTTTGTGTAAACTTGGTGATTGGTGATTTCTGCCTTCCATAAACACCACATCAATGATACCAACTTAATATACCAGGACTGTACGGACAGTGCACAATGTTGAATGTATCGACTCCTTTCTGAAGTAACATGGACCTAAAATGTCCCAAACTCGCCATGGGTACAGAGAATGACCGTACGGTGAACATGGTGAGCATTGTCAGAGAAGACTGGACCATTAGTGGACAAAAAGTTGTATTAAAGGGAGTAAAGTATATATTTTCAATATAGACTAGATCAGGATGGTTTGTATACTTTATAGTTCAGGGAAATATTCCTGTGTTATTGTGGGGAGAGTTTTCTATAGCATAGCAAATACTGCTGGGGTCTAAAAGTTTGCCCTATATATAAACGTACCACACTGAAGGTTAGAATTGTAAGCAATAGTTGACGGATACCTTATTCACAATACTGGAAAGTACTCAGAATGCCATTTACCTTTAAGATACGATTCAAGATACATGCAGTTATAGGTCACAATATTGGAGATCCGATGCATGAAAATCTGAATTGGCATGGCAGAAAATGCGTTCATCACACCAGATCTTTTCTTTCCAGTCATTACATGTAAATCGCAATTGCCTTTTACCCTAATCTGTCGGGAAGTATATAATGTAATTGATAGGAGATGACTTATCACTTTAACTACACCCAATTTATTTATTCAATCTAAAGAGTTCCGAAACTGAAGCAACATGCAGGATTGCAAATGAATATTGAAAGAAAAGCAGCAATCCAATCCAACAAAACTGTTAAGATACTGATATGGTAAATGTAAATACATAGAAATACACAATTTTCCAAGAACCATAATTTTAATGAAATGGACCAGAAATGTATGATACATGTATGTTAGGTTTTGATAACATTATTTCTGTCTTATGTTTCCCATTGTTAAAGGAGTACTTACCTTATTTTTGAGTGTGACTATATTCATCAACAATCGTATTCAAAATCTTATTATATAAAACTTATGTTGATAGAATGCGAAATAAAAGAAATATTGAATATTTTGTTACTCGCCACGGTGTGCACTGGGCGCCGCCATTGCACCACTGTGTGACGTTTTTAGATGAGCGGAAGTGGATGTACACTCATCTAAAAACGTCACGTCATGGAGATTTAAGGTTGATCGTGTTGGTCATGCCGATAATTCACACGAGAAGAAACCCAGTAAGTTCACGGATGTTCTAGTTGATTTCAGTAGTTCAAGTGTAATCATGAAAATGTTTACAAACTTAGAAGCATCATCGTTCAACTCAAATCACCGGACAATTGCAGAGGACGCTCTTTTAGTTTATCGCTCAGCTTCAAATTTTGTCCAAATTGAATCGAGCAGGTCTCAGTTGAAAAACTTGGGGAAGAAAATTCTTCAGTTGGCGGAGATAACCAACAATTTCCTTTTAGGAATTACCCCCGTGGGATTTGCCGCGCCAGTTTTTTCCTAGAATTAAAACTCGGACCCAGATTATTTCAAATGTCCGTAGTTGAAAAGTCCCTGGATCAAGCGTTAGCCGTGACGTCAACCTGAATACTGACGTCATCAGCCACGTCATCCTACAGGCAACATGGCGGCGCCCACGTCGACCTCAAAGCGGAAACATGGCTTCACAAATTGTAATAAAAATAATAGGTTATCGCCCTCAACGACAGTAAAATAGTTGCTTATATTTCTGTAAGAGTCTAACCGTTGTAATAGGAACCTATATAAAATACGGTAAGTACTCCTTTAACAAATAAAATGATAAGTGACTTACAGTTTAAGGGTGATTGAATTTCAGAGTGTAATATCTATACTGAAATGTAATTGACCTGGAAATGAAAAAAAACCAAAGCTCAGGTATATTCGTTTGTGTATACATCAAAGTTTTATTGGTATTGATTATAGCATTTAGTAAAACAACCTCCATAGGCACTGCTGGTAACTACATGATACAGCACACAAATGTACACTGGTCTTCATAGAGCACGTCCAAAGGTATCCCATACATACAGCCATTGTAGCAATATGAAAAGTTTGTTTCATTCACCAAAAGAAAGCCAGCCAAACAATATTGGAATATGCAGGGGTTGTTTTATCAGCTACAGGGTACAAAGTATTCAGCTGTATTACCTAATTGTCGCTCCACTGGTACCTCTGAGCAGAATTTGAGGTGGTTGATTGTTACAAGATTATTGTGATTGACACTCTACTGGTACCCCACTTCTAATTTTTCAAACAGCAGACTTAGAAGCAGAAAAAACATCTTTAAATACTGTGATATGTTATTTATCCCAACTGAAAAGATAGCTAGTGAAATTTGTAGAATATTAGCAGAATTTCTCTTTGCATATGCCTGAAGTTGACTTTTGCTGTCTAAATAATTAGAAGAATAGGGTATACATGTAGTTCTGATAAGAATTCAGGATGGTTAGAGTGATGGAGTCTAATTAAAATAAGACCTAAATGTTGCCCTGTCTGATCAGAAGAGATTAATTGACACTTTAAAATAATACCTAAATGTTGCCCTGCTAATAGGTCTAGTCAGAATTTGATGTGGTTGATTGCTAAGAGATTAGAATGATTGACCTAAATGTCTATCTGCTGGTAGATTTGAGGTAATGGCTCTATTCTGGACACCAATCAGAGAACAGTTCAGGCTTCCACAAAGAAAGACTCTTTTCACACACGTCTGGGTTAGCCGAAAGATGTCCCCTGTATATAATTGGGACATAATGTAACAGTCCGGATGATTTCTTGGGAGTTGCATCTGAGGAAGTGGGTAATATACCCAAGAAGCTGAAGGTTCATGCAAAATAAATACATTTGGCCTGAAAAGTGCTGCCTTTTCAAGCGTTTTTTCATTCTCTATAGAGAATAACACGACTACCCAAATTTTACACCTACATACACCTGAAAGCATTGGTTCCCAAAAATTAGGTCTGTCTTAACATTGAAGGAAGTTCCCCTCACTGGATGTAACACTATATACTCACAGCCAAGCATTGATCAGATTGAATTAGCAGTGAATTTATCTATAAGAGAAGATGGAAGAGCAAAGGATAGAATGGAGACCTAATACCAAATGATTCAGATCTAAAATTCCTAGTTTATTACACACGGACAGGCCAACAAAGCAGCAGTTATTTTGCAAGTCATAAAATGATAATAATACATAAAATGACTAGTACATGTATTTAGTACATATATTTTAGTATATATTTCTACCATGACTGGATAATAATTAAATTGGACAAATTTAAATTGCAAATAAAATTTCCCACAGCACAAAAGAAATTAAAAACAATATGGAGAAATAATATTTTACAAATAAGTTTAATAACATTTAAAATAAGTTTCCAGTCACGCCATGCTCTTGCACAATTTTATAGATGAAATATGAACTTATGAGTTCTAGACTCTCTGGTCATACGAGCTATCTAACATCACCATAAAGGACTGTACAAGACCATAGGCTGAATCGATCAGTGTTCATAGGGTTCGTCACAGATGTAAGGTTCTCTTGTTCTCAATAGTCCACCGTTCAGACTAATCGTTCTACCCAGAAACTCTATACTTCTCATTTTTTTCATGACCCTTACATAACCTTCTTGAGTTAAAGCCCTTGAATTCGTTACGCTCCTCTATGGCTTCAGTGCCTTCAACCCTTTCTAATGTATTTCCATTTGCTGTCTGTTTGGCCGCCTTATCAAAATTGTGAACATCTCAAATGGCGACCGAGCATGCACAGCTATAGCGTTTCGTGAGGTCGAATGTATGAAGTACTCATGATGTGAAGACGCTATCCTTGAGGACAAGCACCATGCCCGCGACAGTTGGTATGCACAAGATGGAGAGAACAATCTAGGAACTTCCGGACGAAGATAGTTTGATTGACAGCGATTCACGCCCTGACGGGAAGCTCAATGGAAGTTCTGGGCATGTACTCTTCATATTAGACCCTTACATAAACAATGGACAGTTCATTGGCACGAACCTTCAAACAGAAGAATGTCCAATTCCCAATGAAGATGGTTTTTCAAGTCTTTCCCTCAGTATGGTAGAATGTAACACAGTTTCTACAAACCAGTCCATGTCAGTACTTACACAGCACTGTCAGCTACATAATAAAATAACACTTATGGTAATCCCTCTAAAAATTCAAATCCTCCTATCAAAGTTAATCAAAGTTTGGGGACAAAATTAAATTGGCTGTTCTACTAAATTTGATCGCTCCCTAAATGCATTGAAATAACAAAATAATGGATTATCTCCATGATTTTGGATCAGTTCTAATAAACTAGATAACTCCCAGATTTTGTGGTGGGAAATTCACTCGCTGTGATTGAAGTATAACAGGGATTACCATATGGAAGACGGAAACTCAGGCTGCCAAAAGTATAATTTACAAATTAAAAAAAAAATTTTACAAGTAAATTTTCTGTTATTAAGCTAAAACTTACCTCACTTCCACTCTTTGCATTTCTTGTCTACATGAAATATCACAGTAAGAATTTAAATGACACAGTTATCTCCCCTGCTAGTCACCTGATTGCATAGCTACCCACAATTCTACTTCCTTCTTGTTCCACTGCGATACATGGTCTGGATGTATCATAGCGGGGAGGTTGGGTGGGCATCACTGGAAGTGAGGTAAGTTTTAGCTTAATAACAGAAAATTTACTTGTAAAATTTTTTTGTTATTTGCGCTGAAAACTTACCTCACTTCCACTCTTTGCATAGAGTGCCACCGTAAGGTAGGTGGGCAAACTGATACAATCCGTGGTAGTGATAAATGCCATACATAGTGACTAGTTCAAAGTAGAAATCATAGATCTTCTACCTCACAGAGGATCCATGAAATCATACAACAGTAATAACCTGTATGCCTATGGTACACAGGGAACCTCTGTTGCTACTCTGACTTCAAGGCTGAGATGCAATATACGCCCCCCCCCCCTTTTTTTCGAAAGGGGCCGAGAGAAAAAATGCACTCACCCGCAAGCAGGGTTACAACTGTACGCCCGGACTTTTGTAGCTATATTGCTGGCCTCGGTCCCCCTGACACCCGCTGTGCGGTCACAAGTGGGCCGATAGAATAGAGGTCGTTACATGCCAACGTCATGTCCCGGAGATAGTAGGAGGCAAATGTCGTGTTTGACCTCCAGTAGCACGCCCTCATAATGTCTGTCACCGATCTGTTGGTCCATAGAGGCCATGATGCCGCTAATGCCCTAATCTCGTGACCCGAAACGTTTACAAGCGCGGCTTGCCTATCAGTAGCCGTGGAGTACGCTAGCCGAATCGTATTTTTGAGCCAACTCGAGATAGTGTTTTTACTTATTTCTTGTTTGGCTTTGGGATCGAAAGGGATAAACAAACGCCTCCTTCCCGCTCTGATCTCCTCTGTACGATTCAGGTAACACGCAAGAGCCCGAACCGGACACATTAACATGTCTGATTCAAGACCGGACGAAAGGAAATCAGATAAGGCTGGAATTGTGAACTCTCGAGATATGGAATCGTAGAGGGCTTGATTCTTGGCCACAAACTCAGGAACTGTTGTGAGAACTACCTTGCTCCAGTTCCTAGAGTGTCTGATGTTCCTTTTATCGAGCGCATGCAGCTCTGACACCCTAGCTGCTGAAGCAAGAGCCAACAAAAACGAAGTTTTGTATGATAAATATTTTAGCTCAATAGCTTCTATTGGCTCGAAAGGTGGCTCTCCCAATTGCCGAAGTACTAAGGCTAAGTCCCACTTAGGTAATTTCGGAACAGCCGACTGACCAGTTATCTTGTATGACTTGATTAGTGCAGATAAGTTTGGATCAGTCGAGGGATTAATCCCAGTACCCAGTAGAATAGGTTGAGCAATGGCCGCTCTATAACCTTCTACCGTAGCAGGCACCAGGCCCTATCCCTGAACAGGTACAATAGAAACTCTGCTATCTCAGGGATAGTTGCGCAGGATGGATTAATATCCCTCTCTCCACACCAAAGATCGAAGATTGCCCACTTTGAGTTGTATACAGCGGAAGAGGACGGTCGAATAGATTGTGCCATTCGGCGCCCAACCTCCGCTGAAAATCCCGCCTGAGCGAAGTGCTGCTTGAGCACTTGCACACGTGGTAGTGGAACAGTCCTGGTTGGCTGTGGAATGTCGACGTTCCGGGCTGGCGCAGTAGATTGTGCCATACCGGAAGCTGTCTTGGTACATCTACCAGAAGATCCAATAGTTCCGGGAACCACGGCCTTGCTGGCCACCACGGAACAATCAGGTAAACGACACACATGTGTTCGCGGATCTTCTGAAGTACCTTCGCTAGGATAGCTGGAGGAGGGAACGCATATGCTACCATCCTTGACCAGTCCTGCGATAGTGCGTCCACTGCATATGCCGTCGAGGCATGGATTGCAAGAGATGCAATATACGCCCCCCCCTTTTTTTCGAAAGGGGCCGAGAGAAAAAATGCACTCACCCGCAAGCAGGGTTACAACTGTACGCCCGGACTTTTGTAGCTATATTGCAGGCCTCGGTCCCCCTGACACCCGCTGTGCGGTCACAAGTGGGCCGATAGAATAGAGGTCGTTACATGCCAACGTCATGTCCCGGAGATAGTAGGAGGCAAATGTCGTGTTTCACCTCCGGTAGCACGCCCTCATAATGTCTGTCACCGATCTGTTGGTCCATAGAGGCCATGATGCCGCTAATGCCCTAATCTCGTGACCCGAAACGTTTACAAGCGCGGCTTGCCTATCAGTAGCCGTGGAGTACGCTAGCCGAATCGTATTTTTGAGCCAACTCGAGATAGTGTTTTTACTTATTTCTTGTTTGGCTTTGGGATCGAAAGGGATAAACAAACGCCTCCTTCCCGCTCTGATCTCCTCTGTACGATTCAGGTAACACGCAAGTGCCCGAACCGGACACATTAACATGTCTGATTCAAGACCGGACGAAAGGAAATCAGATAAGGCTGGAATTGTGAACTCTCGAGATATGGAATCGTAGAGGGCTTGATTCTTGGCCACAAACTCAGGAACCGTTGTGAGAACTACCTTGCTCCAGTTCCTAGAGTGTCTGATGTTCCTTTTATCGAGCGCATGCAGCTCTGACACCCTAGCTGCTGAAGCAAGAGCCAACAAAAACGAAGTTTTGTATGATAAATATTTTAGCTCAATAGCTTCTATTGGCTCGAAAGGTGGCTCTCCCAATTGCCGAAGTACTAAGGCTAAGTCCCACTTAGGTAATTTCGGAACAGCCGACTGACCAGTTATCTTGTATGACTTGATTAGTGCAGATAAGTTTGGATCAGTCGAGGGATTAATCCCAGTACCCAGTAGAATAGGTTGAGCAATGGCCGCTCTATAACCTTCTACCGTAGCAGGCACCAGGCCCCTATCCCTGAACAGGTACAATAGAAACTCTGCTATCTCAGGGATAGTTGCGCAGGATGGATTAATATCCCTCTCTCCACACCAAAGATCGAAGATTGCCCACTTTGAGTTGTATACAGCGGAAGAGGACGGTCGAATTGATTGTGCCATTCGGCGCCCAACCTCCGCTGAAAATCCCGCCTGAGCAAAGTGCTGCTTGAGCACTTGCACACGTGGTAGTGGAACAGTCCTGGCTGGCTGTGGAATATCGACGTTCCGGGCTGGCGCAGTAGATTGTGCCATACCGGAAGCTGTCTTGGTACATCTACCAGAAGATCCAGTAGTTCCGGGAACCACGGCCTTGCTGGCCACCACGGAACAATCAGGTAAACGACACACATGTGTTCGCGGATCTTCTGAAGTACCTTCGCTAGGATAGCTGGAGGAGGGAACGCATATGCTACCATCCTTGACCAGTCCTGCGATAGTGCGTCCACTGCATATGCCGACGGATCCGGGACCGGCGACATGAACAGGGGCAGTAGATTGTTGCGCCGAGTGGCGAACAGATCTATGTGTGGCATCTCCCAGACATGAGCTATTTGTTTTAGTATGTCTGGGTGAAGTTGCCACTCCGTGGGAATTATCTGATTCCGTCGTGAAAGCGAATCCGCTAAGACGTTCAGTACCCCCGGGATGTGCCTGGCCAACACCGATATGTTGTTGTCCCAACACAGACCGAAAAAGATTTCCGCTTGGCTTTGTAATTGCGGAGATCTCGTCCCCCCTGCTTGTTGATATAGGACACGACTGTTGTGTTGTCCGTCGCAACTAGAAGGTTCTTGTCGGTCAATACGCTCACCCACGTGCGGATGGCATGTGTCACTGCCATAAACTCCAACACGTTTATATGGTACGAGCGTTCCTCGATTGTCCATAACCCGGATGTCGACTTGGACTCGAGGTGGGCTCCCCATCCTTCCATAGATGCGTCCGTGAACAGGTGATGTGACGGACCAAACGGAAGTAGGGACACACCTGGCATAACGTTGAGTGGATCCAGCCACCATTGGAGGCATTGTTTGACTAGCGGTGTTACAGGTATCCACGGATTCAACTGCCTTTCGACCCATTGATGATTGAAGTAAATCATTACGGGACGAAGCTGCAACCGCCCTCTTGGTGTTACGTCCTGTGTTGACGTCAAGAGGCCGATTATCGCAGCAAAGTGTAAAGCCCTGGCCTGAGATAACTTGAGGAACTGAGGTATCTTCGTCGTTATCTTTAGCCATCGATCTTCTGGGGGTTTGGCGAGAGCTCGTAGCGTATCGTATTCCACCCCCAGAAATTTGCGCCTTTGCGAAGGAATCAGCTCTGATTTCTCTTCGTGTGGTATGTATCCCAGAGAAGTCAATATCCTTAAGACAAACTGGGTGTCTAGGATTAACTGCTCCTTGCAGGCATTCCTTAGCAGGGAGTCGTCGATATAAAAGTGGTACTTTATACCTAGACTGCAGGAATTGTGCCACTGGTGTAAACACTCGTGTGAACACCCAAGGGGAAGTGGATAGGCCGAACGGAAGCACTTGAATTTGGAAGCGTCGTTTGCCGACCATGAATCTCAAGTACTTCCTGTCCCCCGGATGTATCGGGATATGCAGGTATGCATCCCTTAAATCCAGAGAAGTCAGCCATTCCCCTTGTCCGAGTACCGACCGGATAGACCGGAAGGACTCCATGCTGAAGTGTGGCGGTGGAGTGAGGTAGTCCTTGTTGAGGCGCTTTAGGTTTATAACCATGCGCATCTCGGACGTGTCTTTCTTGGGGACCAGAAAGACCGGCGAATAGAACCCGGGTGACGTGTCCGAAACCGGAAGCCCTATTACAGCTGCCTTCTCTATCAGCTTGTCCACAGAGGACTGTATCGCTGATAGATGACCCGTTCGTAATGGTATACGAGACGGAAGGGGATGAGCAGTCAAGGGAGGAAGCGTGTCGAACAATAGGCGATAGCCGTATCTGATCGTTCGAATGACCCACGCTTCCGTCCCGATCCTTATCCAGTTCCTCCAAAACAACTGTAGCCTTCCCCCTACCGGAAGGTCTAGTTGCTGGGGAACTGGAAACGTTATGTCTCGGTGTTCCCGCCATACCGGAAGCCACCCGGTACGGCCCGAGACATCAGGAATCCTTCTTTGACTGCTTAGATTTCCCCTTACCCTGCTTCTTATGGCCATAGGTCGATCCTCTTGGCTCTAAAGAAGTAGGCGCTTGGTTATGCTGTTGGCCGGAAGCACCCTTATTAGCCTTGGAACTAGGCGGGTTCTTCTTAGCCTTCTTCGCCTTTGGACCCGACCCGGAAGCCATAGGTCTTTTAGACGAAGCACCGGAAGCAACTGACCTGTCATGCTCTATACGATCCATTTCAGGTCGAACTTCGGCAACAGCATCACCAAACAGTAAAGAAGGAGCCGTAGATGTCTCTAGTAGACTCCTCTTTACAGCTTCCGGTGTGTAACTATGCATAAAAGGAATGAAGGCCTTTCTCCTTAAATACACTAGCATAGAAGATAGATAGGCATTGTGTACCAGTAAATCTTCTACAGCACCGGAAGCAATCTTCTGGTAGTCAAGAACGAGGTTTATACCCTCCTGTAACTGTTCTTGACTCTCCGCGCCCGACAGCGAAAATAAACCATCCTTTATGGCTTTAAGAAACCAGTCAAGGTGATTCGTAATCGCCACTCCTTGTCGAGCAGTTTCCTCAAGTACTGCGGCCTGTTTGTTCGTGCAAGGAGCATCCGGATTACTAGGCACTTTAGTATTGCTAGAGCATAAATACTGAAAGTCGCCGTTCACCTCTGCAGACCGGAAGCTAAACGGTGAGTTATGTACGCCGTAACTTCGTGTGTTTGGCTTCTGTACTGGGAACGGACCAAAAGATCCTGCAGGGCGGAAGCGAGCTTTTGGTCTCAACCTTATAGCACGTTCCTCCTGCGTAGTGGGTTCTGCTAACGTTCTATGGAATAAATGGCAGATAGAATGAATAGCAGTTGAGGCCGGAAGCGTGGTAGCCGACCTCGTAACCCGGTTTGACTCTCCTGATTCAGTTTCAATATCCCCCGCATGTGGGACCGGAAGCTGCATATCAGGAATTAAGTCATAGATGCCGGAAATAAGTTCATAATATTTCCTAGCATCCGGATCAGTATTGGTAGGTTCATTCAATTCAGATCTACCGTACTGGTCCCTATCCACTTCCATAGCTTCCGGGGCTTCCTGCCAGGAGGGAGTATTGGAAGGGATAGTCCTCGACAAATTAGCTTCCGGTTTCCTAGACTGTTCAGTCAAAACCGGAAGCAGTGGCGTACTACTTCGGAATTGACTGGTCATCATCTCTCTCAATTCCTTCATTTCCTCACGTTGCTGTTCCATACCGCGCAGTATGGCAGCCAAAGTGGGATCAGTCACTTGAGAGTGGACCGGAAGCAAGGCCTGACGAGGTGTGTTCACACTCAAGGACCCTCCAGCTGGACGTGAGCACGGCCACTGTAAAGGTCGGTGAACAGGCATACGAGGTCGTAAACCGGAAGCACGTATAGGAGGACGCATCATACGATAAATTCCCGGTCCCGTACCTCGAACACCACCGGAAGCAGATATCTGACCTAAGCCACGCAAGGGCGAAGGTAGACCAGCAACCGGATGCCGCATAATTTGAACTGGTCTGATTGAGGGTTCTTGATAACGCAACTCAGACACAGGCAAAAAATTTGACATATTATAGGTACCTGAATACATACCATACTGCCGTTGTTGCGGGAACCTTAATCTCTGGTGGCCCAGAAGGCTCGTAGACACAAACGTCTCGGCAAGGGAACGAGGAAGGCCACCAGAGTAACCGGAAGCAGGTTGAGAAAATTCAGACAAACCGGAAGCAGCAGTTAAAGGCGTAACTGAGCGACCGGGAAGTCCAGGCCTCGACAGCGTCGAGGAATGTATTTTCCCAACCCCGGACCCAAATGAAAATTTAACATTAGGCTCCTCACTGGTGCTGCCCAAGTTTTCATAATCATAAGTTGACTCCGATCGAGCGATCGGAGTCCCCTGGCTTTCCCACGCTAAGCCTGGGTCCGTCACCGATTTCCCTTCATCGTCACATCCAGGCGTCCGCTCAATAGGAATCTCCACTTCCACAATCGTCGTAGTACCAGATTCCATATCTTCGATTACTCCTTCCACTTGTACCAACCGGGTCGATCCCTTACCTGATTGACCCTTCACCTGGCCTGAAATGGAAGTATCGTGAGCGGGGGGGGGCGTTTGTTTATCTTTATTTACATCCAATAGGCTGACTAATGAAGACCCAGCTACTGAACTAACAAACCCCCTAGACTCCTCGCCTACATTAGTACGAGGAGACTGTGCTACATATGTCTCGTTTGCGAGATTGGCAGGCATAACAACACTATTTCCTTCGTTAGCTGCCAGAGAACCGGCCAGATACACCTGGAATATGCCGGGCGCCCACACAATACACTCTTCACAGGCCGTGTCCCATGTACAGATTCTACCCTGGCGGCATGGCGGATACACTGAGTGAAGGTCATAACTAGGCTTGTCACCTCCACAAGACATGCATGACATTTGAGACATATTTTGAGCCATTTTTACGCTGATAACTTAGAGAATACTTCCCAAAGGACTTCTTGCAGAAAATCAGACGTCTGAGGTAATCCAACTGTGAGTAGTTTCGCTAGAAAAGGCACTTTTTCACGGAGTTGACAATGTTTACTTCCAGCCCTACGAAGCAGTAGAACAAGAAGGGAGTAGAATTGTGGGTAGCTATGCAATCAGGTGACTAGCAGGGGAGATAACTGTGTCATTTAAATTCTTACTGTGATATTTCATGTAGACAAGAAATGCAAAGAGTGGAAGTGAGGTAAGTTTTCAGCGCAAATAACAGTATAATTTACAAAGTACAAATTAAACATTTGGTCTGTTGTTGTTTTTTTGTAAACTTGAAATTTGGTGGTTTCTGCCTTCCATAAACACCACATCAATAAAACAAACTTACTAGAACTGAATGGACAGTGCACAATTAACAATGTGTGGATTAACAAATTATACCAGTAACATTAACAAACAAGAACGTATTCATTTACATGCATCTTCCTAATATTACCGTTAAATGATTTGTACATGGATGTTTATGATACACACCAATAAACTATCTACATACCCCCCCCCCCCCTTTTCCCAGGGTTCTATTCTGTAATAATACTAATGACCACACAAAGAGGGAAATATTGTTCAGTTCCTGCTGCTCCTGTATATAAGACTCACACCAAGTATATTTAAGTTCATGTATATTAGCCCTCGAGATCATCTTCAACAATCTCTTTCTCTGCAACATTACCATACAAGTATACATGTGTCAAATTCAACTAAAACCAAGATTCAAAGGGTTAATATCATATAAAAGAAACTCTCACCAAAACATTTTGTCTCACACGTTCAGGCCCTGCTACTTGGCATCTCCAAATGAAATATTCAACCTACCCGTTATATAATGTCCATCGGGAATATACAGGAAGTGGGACAATTGTCATATGAACACACTTCAAATATGGTATATACCCAATCAGGGCTGTTTCAGAATTGAGTATGGCACATGGTATTGGGGGGGTGGGGGGGATTTTCAGTTGGTTTTTGCATCGTGGATGGTATATAGTGAGTGACCGGATGCTGTACTGGCTGGGCTCATTAGTGTCCAGGGTAATAGGAACTGTGAGCGCTCTCGTGTTCTGGCACATGTAGGCACCGTCGTGATATGACTGAAACAAGGTTGCAGACGATGTTAAACCCTACAACTCACTCACTCACTCATTTAACATTAGGGAGATAGGGTAAATAGCATATGGGTGGTTTGTCCCAACCCCATGTACCATTTTCTGGAACAGCCCTAAATTAGCTAATGAAAATGACAAGCACATTTCCAGCAAAGCTATCGAAGCCAATGAAGGACAATACCCCGGGTATCATTTTTGTTTATCTTATTCCAATCTGCCTTCCAAGATACTGCAATCTTAGACACAACTATCAAATATTATAGCACTTTCACTGACAAATATTTCTGGTGAGCTACATGTAATTATGTTTGATTTCTACTTTTTTTCAAACTAAACAAACATAATTTAACAATGCTGTTTACTGAGGAAGAACTGCAAGTACATTCAGTAAGCTGGTTCAGGTTTACATCACTGAGAGTTTCAATGGTCAAACTATGCAGTAGGAAGCACTGAAACACATATTGATACTTGCTGGTTCATCAAAGATGTATCAAGGATTATTTGTTATTTTTCTGCAAATTTTCATTTTCATTCAATAACATGAAATGGTGTTGGCACAAAAAAGTTGTGTGATTCAGGTACTGAAAAATATAGTGTGCTATACGGGTATGTACATAGATCTATGTATCGCTATACAATTTATTGAACATGCACCATTGCTAACTAGAGTAATATATTGCATTTCCACATTTATGATATGTGGGCATTACGATAAATTATGAACTGGGTTAAAACAAAAAGCTTGTTTGTCAAAGACACATAATAAAATCAACACACAATATCCCATTATAAGTTATTTGGTATATACAATTCATACAATACTGAATAAAATAGAATGTCTAAAAACACACAACAAACTGTCAGACCATGTGGCACGTGATAGCGAGGGCCGATCAATAATGTCAGAGTTGATACATTAAATGGAGGGAATGGCCTAAATTATAACCTTGTGGGTAACTGACAAAACAGTTCTCATTTCCTTCATCAGATTTTGTCAATCTGGGTATTAAAGAAACGTTTGCTTGAAACCTCACGTGACAAACGTATGCCAGAACATTGGTACCGCTGATAGGCATCTATGCCAACATATTGGTACCACATTGGTACAGGCATGTACATGTATGACTAAGCAAATGTTACACATATCCCACTCACCAGACTTAACAGTACAGGTGTGACCAATATATCCACTAGAGCTATGAAAACTCAATCAACCTTGATACATGTGCACAGGTGATTTCACAAAACAACAGGGGGTAATGTGGAGGAACAGGAGCAATAAAACATGGATGTTAATAGAATGGGTGTGTCACAAATATACACCAGGTCAAAATGGGGACACCCAAAGTACAACTCTACTATTATAACAACAGTCAAAGCATTTTGACACGTTTTATGAATCCTCACACACAGATAGTGAAACATGTATTTACCTCTTTTTAAATGTTTTAGGGCAGAATTGTCTGCTCAAGCTTGTTCACGAACAGATAATCTCAAAGGCTGGGTCTCAATGTCCTCATGTTGTACAATTGCATATAGGAACTCCATTAAACTAAAGCCAGTAGTTTTCATCCACTCATCAAAACAGGTGTAAATTTGGATTCCCCATTCTGTTCTACTGAATAGTACAACTATTCTGTTAATGGGAAGGAGAACAGATCAAGTGGTAGGGGTGGTTATATGGTATAAGAGAATTCATCCTCATTCCAGTCAATCTTAACAGCAATTCGTCTTTCAATTATCAATTAGGAGCCTGTACCCGCAGACTACAGAAATCACTGTAGTATACAGAAACATGTTAAAGCTAAATCACACAGCTGTAGTTCACGATCACTTATAATAAATAATACAACATATAGATTGCATTGAGCTGCAATTCTCGAGGTCATCATATAAAAGTCAGTCAGTTTCATCAAACAAGCCATTGAATATGTGTATTGATGCCAGGGGTGGGGTTGGTTATTTTTGTTGTCCATGTGGATGGGGTGAGAGTGATGTGGCACTACAAGCTCTATATGCAGAATTTTACCCTAAATATTTGTTAAATATAATGTATTTCTGGACTGGACTCAGGTCATGTGACTATATACATAACTACAACTGGCCGTAAAGTGTCAGGTCAAAGGTTATCAAGTTGTTAGGTCAAAGATCACCCAGGTCATCTCCAGGGTTCTCATCGCTGTACACCTTTAGGATACCTGCAACAGAGAACAAAAGTTAAACATTCAATAACACTAAATGTATGGTACTATGAATCAAATTAACAACCCGAGCGCCGGGTATAGTTAGATTCACAATATATCTGAAGACCACAAGCTTACGTGGCTGTTCTTAATCCTGCCACAGAGCATTGTAAAGTCCATGCTTATTCGCTATTTTTCTATCGATCTACTTTAGCCAGTCACCACATTAGAAAATAGCGGGCAATATGAGGACGCATATCAGAAAAGCTCCATACGCAAAGCATACAACTGTTCCCCACTTGAGTCAGAAACGTGGCATGAACTTCAGTGATTTGATTATACCATGAATCTACTCCGGCACTCAACTTGGCAAAGAACAGCATACTTGGGATCTCAATCTGTCTGTTCCTGTACTATTATCGTCAAAATGTCATTCAAACAACCTTCTCATACATGTAGTACTGGTATACGTGGCTACTGCTGCAATTGTAAACAGGACTCTGCCGGGTCACTGTAAAAACAATGTAGCATGTTTTTCCTTTCTACAAAAGTTTGGCAAAATATCAGAAGATTGCTCTGTATTCACCCAGCTTTGTGTGAGGTATGAGACGAATTTGTGGACTGAGCCATCATAATAGAAGGACCCAATATGAAGGTAATCATCTAATGATTACTTATCATCTCAAATCAATTGAAATGATGGATCCCAAAAAGGCAGATGTACCAGACAACATATAACAAAGACTAACTCAAATGAATATTGGGTAATATTATTAAAGGAAAGACAACTATCGATGCTAGTACACTGTTTCAATAATTTTGTTGAAGTTTCTGCATTTATATTCTGACAGTTATTCCTTCACAAACAGATTAGATATTGGCATGCTGTTCTTCTCAATCCTCTTATATGAGGATAGTATGGTAATGAATGTGAAGTTTAATTCATTTCTACTCTCCTTCCCCCATTCTGTAGGTCTGAACAAAGATATTCATATACCTAACAGACTTCTTCTCTAACACAGTAAAATCACCGATCCTAGATTGGCAATGGTCTGAGACTGATATCAGACTAACCTAGGTTCATCCTAATTTGGACAAATGTAATAGAATAGCAGTCCTATGGATTGCTGCTGAGTTACCAGGTTTACCCTGCCTGTAACACATGTTTGCTTGTTTGTCCTCCTTACTGCTCAAATAGCATAGCTGTCTGGCTGCTGACAACACTGCACAGCAATGCTATTTTCATTCTAAATTCACAGCAACTGGTATTCCCTGTCACTAAAACAATTATTTAATATGGACATGATAGAAGAATGTTACAATGTGTGGTTATGAAAGATGCACCAAAATAGTTAGTACAACACATGAACACACACATTATGATTGACAAAGACTGATGGAACATATGACAAGAGGAGACAATGGAAATTCTTCAAACAAGGTTGAAGCTGAATTTGAACTGGAGTCCATGTACTCTTATGAAAGCATCTATACCCTGTAGCTATCCATGGGCTGAAAGTTAGGAGTATTACAAGTTGTGATTGTGGGTAATTATAAGGTGATTGTATAACTCTCTCTACAATCAGATGGAAGGTAGTCATTGCTATAAGGGAGATTAGCCAAAAGACAGGAAATATGGAAACACTCTGTCATGAAAAAGATTAACACTATGCTAATTGGGAGTGAGTCTCATTCAAGCAGTATGTATGTTAACTTGAGCACAGTAATATAAATTATGGTAGCCATAGCAACCTTTTTGAACCATCTTTTTGACTGCCAACTGGAAACTTACATACACATTTAATAGAAGCTTTTCATGCTACAATTCCATACTTAACCATGCTGGGCAAGAAGTACATCCATTATATATTAGAACGAACTGGGACCAAAATCATATCCAGTTAATAGTCCAGTTTTACTGTCTAAAGGAGAACAGTTTATACACATTTATACCCCAATTTATCCCTTGAATCAATGTGGAAAGCTAGGAAACAGTACCAGATTCACTGTTTGGAAATCAGCAACAACTTGTTATTCCAAATGGACCTGAAACCTGATGACATTTTATCCCACTTCTGTGCCATGATGCAATGTACATTCATGACAATTACATGGCAGGTGGGGATCATAATACAATTGAATTATCCGGCCAACTCCCTCACGCATCAATGTATTGCCAAAAGGAGATCCTTGGATGGTCTTGTAAGCCTTATTTTGGTGCATCGGATTACATATAGAATTTCACGCCTTGCGACGCCAGCATTATGCATTGACAAATTAATGTTGTGTTATATACACATTGTTAGATTTCAGGATAATTGACACCTGCCATGTAGATGAATGGATGCACACTTCATCATGTGATTGTAAGAGGGATAAAATGTCATCAGTTTAAGTCTATTATGACAACATCAATTCGGAAAATGAAACTGAACAAACAAAGAAATACATGTACATGAACTTCATAAATTATACATGTATGAACACACAGCTCCAAGAGCCACACAGTCTGAACAGCATGCTACTCATGCCAACTTACTCTCGTAGAATTCTTTCTTCCACTGAGGAATTACCTCCCCTTCATCTTCCTCTCCTTCAATCTAATCAGAGGCACAGAAAGTGTCAGTTTACATTATCAGGAGAACAAGCGAGAAAATACCAGACAATTATCTGACCTAGATAAATTGTCTGTCTGATAAGTTATTACAAATTACAGATTATAGCTGAAGAAGTAGCCAGAGATATGATTTACATAAAATATAAGTATTCGGCAAGAGTTACCTGCTCCTGATCCCAGCCCTCACTCTCTCCGGCCAGCTGGTAATGTTGTTTCCTCAGTTGTCCCAGTTTCACTCTTTCTTTCTCTAACAGACTCTCCAGTTCCAGTACATGAACCTAGACAAATAAACATCACCAGATCAAATACAACACACACATCGGTCACAAAACTGTTACTTAGATAATAATATTGGCTGAAAAATGACCTCGAACACTCAATATCATTATTATGGCACGAACGCTACATCAGAGTACTTACTATCAGTTATGCAAAAGTGCCTTGCCTAAATCTATTTTGTAGATAAATATTAGTACTCACGGCTTGAAAGAGCCATCCATGTTCGAAGTAATAATAATTAAAAGAATCATCCATGTTCAAAGTAATAATAATAATGAGTAAATATCAAACCTAATTAATATTATTTTGCAATACTGTCTACAGAATAAGTTTGATCTTAATACCTGTGTCTGCATTTCTAATTTCTTTGTCTGGTGTAGTGATAACTTGGTGAAATCCATCAGATCTGTAAGAAATGAACACAGATGAACAACTAGAGGTTCCGCTTTGACCCTTGAGTTGCCGCTCCGGCATGAAGCCTATGCTGGTTGTTTTTTTAACAAAAACATACGTCTCCCCATCCTCCCACCCTGCCTTGAATGGGCACATTATTTAAGGGAAAGTGCTATAAAATGAATGCAATAAGTATCTTAAACAAAGCTGCGTATCTAAAAATATTAATTACAAAGAAGCGATACAAGTAGATGAACGGATGGACAGACACCGGACACGGATGCATGCATGCACACATACACCAAAACCTGATCAAATGCGGGGGCTATGCCATTGAAGCTTCCATCCAAGTTTGGTGAAATTCCGTCCAGTAGTTCTCCAGATATCTTGCAGACAAGCCCTGTATATACATGTACAAGTAGATGGACGGACGGACGGACACTGGACATGGATGAATGCACGCACACACACCAAAACCTAATCAAGTGAGGGGGCTATCCCACTGAAGCTTCCATCCAAGTGGGGTGAAATTCCGTCCAGTAGTTCTCAAGATATCTTGCAGACAAGGCCTGTATATACATGTACAAGTAGATGGACGGACGGACGGACACCGGACACGGATGAATGCACGCACATACACCAAAACCTAATCAAATGAGGGGGCTATCCCAGTGAAGCTTCTATCCAAGTTTGGTGAAATTCCATCCAGTAGTTCTCTAGATATCTTGCAGACAAGCCCTGTATATACATGTACAAGTAAATGGATGGACGGACGGACATCGAACACGGATGAACGCATGCACACACACCAAAACCTAATCAAATGAGGGGGCTATCCCAATGAAGCTTTCATCCAAGTTTGGTGAAATTCTGTCCAGTAGTTCTCCAGATATCTTGCAGACAAGCCCTGTATATACATGTACAAGTAGATGGACGGACGGACGGACACCGGACATGGATGAATGCAGACACACAAACCAAAACCTAATCAAATGAGGGGGCTATCCCACTGAAGCTTCCATCCAAGTGGGGTGAAATTCTGTCCAGTAGTTCTCAAGATATCTTGCAGACAAGGCCTGTATATACATGTACAAGTAGATGGACGGACGGACAGACACCGGACACGGATGAATGCACGCACATACACCAAAACCTAATCAAATGAGGGGGCTATCCCAATGAAGCTTCCATCCAAGTTTGGTGAAATTCCATCCAGTAGTTCTCCAGATATCTTGCAGACAAGCCCTGTATATACATGTGCAAGTAGATGGACGGACGGACGGACACCGGACACGGATGAATGCACGCACATACACCAAAACCTAATCAAATGAGGGGGCTATCCCAATGAAGCTTCCATACAAGTTTGGTGAAATTCCATCCAGTAGTTCTCCAGATATCTTGCAGACAAGCCCTGTATATACATGTACAAGTAGATGGACGGACGGACGGACACCGGACACCGGACACGGATGAATGCACACACATACACCAAAACCTAATCAAATGAGGGGGCTATCCCAATGAAGCTTCCATCCAAGTTTGGTGAAATTCCATCCAGTAGTTCTCAAGATATCTTGCAGACAAGGCAAGGGGACGGACAGACATCCATCCAGACAGACAGACATCCATCCATCCAGACAGACAGACAGACAGACGGACAGACAGACAGACAGACAGCACAAACACTAGATGTCTCCCCCCAACATAGTTGGGGGAGACATAATTAACAGTATCGCTTCTTTTCCAATATGTATTTAGCCATATCTACACGTTTCACATTTTAAAATGCTGAACTATACCTATACATAAATTAATCTGTACATTACCCAGTCATACTAGTTAGTCAAAGATGTTGAGAACTTCTTAGAAGATAGGATTGACCTAAAACAGTTACAAACATAAACCCAGATGACATTTGGTCATATGATGAACTGTTAATGATAGGAATCAAGGGGAACGAGTCTCTAACTTTGAGATTAACTTCCAGCTGCAATGTGGTACCAAGTGATCTGATCAGGAAATACAACTATCTGATCAGGATTCAATTGTGAACCAATACTATTGAATGAAGCCAATAGAAAATCAAGGGGAGAGAATACATACTTTGTTCTTCAATCATCTCAGCCCCAGTCTTGGCAGAGGCTACCACATTACCAGTGGCTTCTGAGACTCCCTTGGAGGCTTCTGACACAAGCTTGAGACGTTCACTGCCACGCTCGGCCTTGACCTTGGAGGCAACCACGAGTTGAGCTGTGCTGGCAGCTATCACGTTAGAACAGACCATCAACTCCTCAAATTTACCCTCACCCTTCACAACTTTATCAGCTGCATCCCTAAAACAGGATAACAGTAACAAGATGTTGACAGATAAATATGCGAATGTATATCGCTCATCTCCAAAAAAATTTTATGATAATGTTATGCTTCTAAATAGGTATATACATGTATTCAGGTAATCGTTGTTTTAACCAGAATACAGTGTAAACTTCTAAATTGCATAAAGAAATATTTGGTATGGCGTATATCTAAATTGCATATCTTTCATCCGGAAACATTTGCGCATTTATCCACAAAACCCCATCAAACAGAACAAAGTTTGGAACAAGTGATGGATTTGTCATTTCAATTCAAAGCGGGATTCTTGATAAAGCAGTATACAATTAACTCTTTCCCCCATATAAGCGGGTTTTGACGGATGTTCGCCTAACCCATGAAGACGGATTTTGACGTGTCACTGAGTTCCCATGTGATGGATTAATTTTGCAATTTTTTGCATTTACTTTTGAGTAAAACCTAATTGAAACTATACATTATCAGAAAGCCAAAATTTAAATAAATCTGACTATATAGACTGTTGGTATGTTTTGTAGTAAGGGTAAAATGAATCGGGAGAGGAACAGAAATAATCGATGGAAAATGCGCGATTAGACACCAAATGTGGTTGGTGTGCTTCAAGAGAAACGTTCGAAAAATTGTAAAACCTGCTTCCAAATTCCTGAATATTTCACGTAATGCGAGCAGTATCTAACCTTGATGACTAACTCGTCAAATCTGCCCATCTGAGTTTATAAACATTTCCCGGGACCTGTTGATCTCCCGTTTTAAAATTTATCCGCCATTCTTTGACCACGCTGTGTTTCGTGGACCCGTGGCCATGGCGACCACGCGCAAATAAACCGACTGCTCCAATCACGCCGGGCCTCTGAAAAGGTCGCTCAAGGTCGCTCAACCTTGGGCCAATCAGTGATGCTGTTTTACTTCACCTTGTTACCAGCCTTCATTCTCCTTTAGGGAAGTACATGGGACTTTTTCAGTTATAGCTCGTTCTATACCTGCCATCTCATCATGTAACTGCGAAATCCCGAATGTACGGAAAATAAGCTTTACAATGGTATACGATAATATAGGAATTGCAGCGGAACAACAACAGAATGCTGCAAAACGTAGCTAAAATGCGACAATTTCTTCGCTTTTTTCGTGATTTCCAACAGACGGAAAACACATTTTCTCGCAAGATTACTTATTTTTAGATTAAACGTTGCTGATATTGATATAAAACGTGAACAAATTACGTAGAATGGGCCTGTGGGAGACCATTGGTAAATATTTTTCCACATGACATGGGACATAAAACGGGATATTTTACATCGCTGGAAACGTATGAAAATTGAAATCAGTCCATGGGTTAAAGACCTACGCCATTACAAATCTGTTATGGGTCAGAGAGAGAAAATTCCCCACAAGTCTATGGGGGAAAGAGTTAAGCGGATTCCACTAACAGGTATTCAAAATCTGATACTTCTAACACCTTGACATTTTTAATCCATGTCAATTTACACAAGAGCAATATCACAGTTATCCACTTTACAAAACACGGACTTGCAAAGACAAAGATAAATCTGCATGATATACATACACCAGAGCATTAGCTCCCCAGCCTACAGCCTTGGCAGCTGTGATTAACCCCTCTGTCCAGCGATGATTCTTCTTGTAAAAATCTTTGGCTGACTGGGTGCCCTACAAAATGATATTTATATTAAACAACTCAAAATTAAAATTACAGAAACCCGAAATGGTATTCTCCGACTATTGGAGATGTTATCAACTCAGAAATAAACAGTTCCACTCTTTGTATATCATAAACTAAAATTGTTATATTATCAACATGAGCTACAGGAATAGGAAGTGGTAGATTTGTTCTCAGCCGTCTTCTAAATTCATCCAAACCATGTTGACTTACCCGGCCATGGCTTGCTACTTCTTTCTGTAAATCTTTGGATCGCACAACAAGAATTCTGATTGCCTGAAATGAGATTTCATGGAATTAAATGATAAATAAATATGACAAACATTTTGATTAATACACTGAGTATTCATTACAATACAAGTATCTTTCTCCATGTTAAATTTCAATGAAACACTCTAGAAATATTTTTGTCTGCAGGAGACATCACAGATAAACGTGGTATCATTCTGACCATTCTAATAAAGTCTGAAGAACAGATATTAGGACAGAATAGTACATTGAATGAACGAGGGTAAGTTAAACCATAATAGCACATACCTTCATGAGCCCGTTACAGGAATCTAGTATCCTCTGATTGACCTCCAACTGTACGCCAGAGTTACCTTCCCTTGCTAAATGCATCATTTCCTGCATGAATAAGTTACACGTTCTTAGGAGAAGAATATAGTCCTGACCAGCTTCTGATCTATAGCCTCAAAACAATATCAACTGGAGCACTGGCCTGTGATCTTGGTGGTGGTTCAATATCATATATACAGATTTGTTGGTTTTTTAGGCTTCATATCACCCCATGACTTACTTGTACACCAGTCCTGATAACCCAGCTACACATACATGTACATATACTTTACTCAACAAGACATCAGATTACATATTAGGCAGAACAAAATTCAAATTAAATCAATTAGACCCATGTGGTGTTAAAGTCTATGTTACCAAATTGAATACTTAATTGTCTTGTGGATTAATTTCACATCAGTAAATTGATACATATTCCAGACATAGCTGTTCAACTGTCACTTTACTTCAATCAATGCCCATGTCTGACCTCAAATTTGGCGGCAGCCTTTTCTATGGCTGCTGTGGTAGCATCAATCTCATCATCAACCATGTCGCCAATCTCTTCAGCCTTGACATCCTCCATCTTTGGTACAAGAGCCTCTGCCAGCTTGATGACCTGCTTCACACTATCAGAGACCTTCACCATATCTCCTGACATGGCAGACTGGTCGTCTACAATATGAAAAACGTCTTCTGAGTTCTTCCTGTTTTATTCAAAATTTTGGTGCTTCAGACAAGACACGGAGTGAAAATAACAGTCAATTTTGCAGTCCATTATGCCAGGTGGGGTGCAGTCACCTAGTGAAGAATACCGATCAGTTACAGTTCAGAGTAGAGTCTGATATAATTCAGCTCTGAGCAGAACCACTCAAAATTGTAGAACTATAGTAAATGTTAACTGTTTAATGAGATAGCCAGATTCACACTGTTAAGTTCTCATTGTGGTAATTCCTGATAAGAAAACAGCTAGAAAAGCCCTGGATCCTGAAGATAGAGTCACTGATCATTACTGAGAAGTCACCAGTTGGTTAATTGACACTCTGTCCCTTCTTTGCAGCACAGTACATTCAAAATTTCGAAGTGATGATCAGTCCAAATTTGCTTGATCTTGATCAGCGAGAACACAAACCTACCTTTCTCAATACTGACTAGAACTTGAAGGCCATCTTCCCCAGCTTTCTTACAGGCACTGGCTAGTTCTGTAACAGAGGTGGCAATACACTTTACACACTAACAACCAGGACAACTGACTGAACACAAGCAGTTACAATGAGGAACCACCCTAGATGTGAGCATCAGTTAACAAAGCAGGTACTGGTATGTATGCAGGTAAATGATCAGCATCTAATATATGGACACCTATACAAATTTACAGTTTCCATTGTCACTAAGGCCTATCAAAGAAAACAAATTGTTTCTCTGGCACTTTTTGTTGTTGTCAAAATGGCACGAGCAATTATTGTTCACTATGCATAATATTTCATTGAGCTACAGATGCGAACTTATTATCACTGTGCTACATAAAGCTGGTGACATATCGACTGAACACCGGACATTTTCCACACTGATGATTCGACACAGGAACCCTGTAATGGACATCAGTTGAGTTCAATGTGCACGTTTAAGAAGGACATAGGATTGCCTGAGAACCATTTTATTGTATTTGTTGGCCTGAGTTATGTCGAGTAACATCAAATATTTTGCACAATCTATACACACCAGGACTGTTAGTTTCACTAAAATTTACTCTGCAATATAGTGAACTGTATTGTTCTCCAATCTGTGAGCTAGCATACCTTCACCAGGTTCTATCTGTGCTGAATGGGAGGTGGCTATACCATGAAGAACACAATCACCTAGTTGATGGCAGAACGTTGTGATGGACTGGACATACTCATCTAAACCTAGGTAAACAGTAATATATACACAGTCACACAATCAAACAACTGCTTACCATCTAGTTTTTACATGACTATCTGCCAGTACAAGTGGCATGCAACTGTAATAACTATAACTCAGATACAATATCATGGAACATTATATCTGACATCCAGACTATATAATACTGTGTGAATTTCAAACTACATCTGTTAGCCAAACAGATGGCTAGCTGGCCGAAATGAAGCCTCTTGTAATTACACACACGAATGCATGGACCAATATAGTAATCAGAAAAGAGGAACTTTATCCAAATAAGGCATCATGTCTAGACATTGTGCATGGTAAACATAAATGTCAAAGGATTTACTTCCGCCGAAAAGTCTGCTTTTGTCAGGCAGTAGAAAATGTCAAAAAACCGACCGGCACAAAGTTGTTCGTATCTTGAACCAAACGTCGATCGAAACTTTGTCGTCATTGGCTTATTATGAAATTTCGTAGAATATCAACAAAAAGTTTGCACAAATTTTTCATATTGTCTCCTCTAGATGGTATTGTCCCCTCCAGATGGTATTTCCCTGATATAACAACACAGTTTACATAGATTGATAATCTGTATGTATTCAATTCATACAGATATGATACAAGTGACCTCAAAGGCATACAATTAAATGTCAACTGTAAAGCTTTTAAATTTTTTCTAAAATGTTGCTTACATACATCTTGTGTTAAGTGAATCTGATAGAACTGTTATACGATTGTGGGGCGAATATATTTTTTTTTATGTCGGATGAATGAGTGAGGACCACTATAATGTCATTACGTTTCGAAAACAATGGGAGGCAATCGATGACGTTTTCAAAAGTTGTGGCTCCCGTTTTCTGGTGGTATAAGTTTTGACTTACTATATATACTCGGAAGAAAATAATTCACAAAACTATTAAATACCACAACAACTATAACTACAAAGGCCTTGATTTCTGACATTTTAGCAGAACATTGGAAAGCTCTGCAGTTAACTTTTAATAATATATGAAATAATATGAAATTTTATTTCCAGAAGAGTTATCACATATATCAGCAAGAATCAATGGCTAACAGGCAGCTTCAAACGTTCCCTCAACATAATGGTGTACAACAGTTTGTACTTACTTGACCTATCTGTAGAGTAATTCTCCCCGGCTCCCCGTAAACTATCCAGTTTCTCTAAGACTGGCTGTGCTCTTGACAACAGGAACTCTGATGGATTGAGACAACAGACAAATATTATACAAGTATGAAAGTGTTGGTGAGTATCATTGATATTATTATGTTATTAAACAAGTGTTTTCATATTGGCCTGGTTATAGGTCCGAGGTCTGCCGTATTGGCACGAGGCTGCAGGCCGAGGGCCAATACGGCTGACCGAGGAGCTATAACCAGGCTAATATGAAAACACTTGGTTAATGACATTTTTATTAAATAACTCCCCAACAACCTTTTTTTTCATCGATTATAATACATATATCAAGGAATATTTTAGTACCGCGACTCCCCCTAAATCAGGATATATATTTCTTTCTTGACAGCAGCCTTATTTCCCACGATTAATGTGGTTTCGATGTACCACAGTGGTAAAGTCGTACAGTCACGCTATAATCGACGGCGATAATCGGACGGTGAATAGGCCGATCACCTTCAACCTGGGCGAGGTTCTTCAACGTAGAAAACGGGAGTCGAAAAGATAGAAGCAGATGAAATTTTAATCATACAATATATATCATGAAAGTAGTATACTAATTTGAATTGATGAGAATGGTGAGACAAAATACAACCTTAAAATATGGTGAATTGATCCAAATCCAGTCCCGATTTGAGAATCGAAGACCTATTGAGACCCTAGTTTTCAACATCATCGTCCAGGTGCTTCATTTCGTTCGCATCTAATTGCTGTCGTTACCATCCACACGTGATTAGCTCTTCTAGCTGCAAATATGGCATCATCTTCTGTCATAAAATATCACTGTAGTCATAGCTTCGTTCATCAGTGCACTGTTGTAAGTGTTGGGTCACTTTTTTATCGTCTGCTTGCGCTTGGCAAGTCAATGTCACGCTCGTGTCACTATAGTCTATTTCAGTATGACTCATCTCACTTCATTTCAACGTTTGTGTACCGATACGTATCTATAGGTCTATCGAAAATTATCACAGAAGGTACTGAATATCCGTTCAAAGTATGAGAATACAGTGACATAATTCGGAGAAGATCACGAATCGAGGATCATTCATCATCAACATCGCCATGTTGAAAGTCATATTGGCCCAGGCCATACTGGCCCTGTTTTCCCGTATTGGACCTGTTTTCCCGTATTGGCCCGCCTTCCTCATATTGGCCCGATTTGGTGGTCATATGAAGCAGGCCGATTTCCTTGTATTGTGTTCATATCATAGATAGTTATTTAATAAACATGTATTACTGGTCATGATACACTGTTTGTGTGGCTGATATGACTGACAAGATGGCAAATATGCCACGTCCCAACAAACATGGTCAGTATGGACCTCTTATCTCACTGCATATGTGATATCAAAACAGATATTATCAATTTCGAGTCAACCCAGTATAATGCAAGTGTATGTCTTGTTATCATGAAAGTTAAAGATTAGATGTCAGACTCTCCCATGTGACATATCAGCTGTAGATGTGACAGACTGTCCTATCCATGTGACATACCAGCTGTATATGTGACAGACCCTCCTATCCATGCGACATAGCTGCTGTAGATGTGACAGACTGTCCTATCCATGTGACATAGCTGCTGTAGATGTGACAGACTGTCCTATCCATGTGACATACCTGCTGTAGATGTGACAGACCCTCCTATCCATGTGACATACCAGCTGTATATGTGACAGATCCTCCTATCCATGTGACATAGCTGCTGTAGATGTGACAGACTGTCCTATCCATGTGACAGACTGTCCTATCCATGTGACATACCTGCTGTAGATGTGACAGACTGTCCTATTCATGTGACATACCTGCTGTAGATGTTATCCATGCGACATACCTGCTGTAGATGTGACGGACTGTCCTATCCATGTGACAGACTGTCCTATCCATGTGACATACCTGCTGTAGATGTGACAGACCCTCCTATCCATGTGACATAGCTGTTGTAGATGTGACAGACCCTCCTATCCATGTGACATACCAGCTGTATATGTGACAGACCCTCCTATCCATGTGACATAGCTGCTGTAGATGTGACACTGTCCTATCCATGTGACAGACTGTCCTATCCATGTGACAGACTGTCCTATCCATGTGACATACCTGCTGTAGATGTGACAGACTGCCCTATTCATGTGACAGACTGTCATATCCATGTGACATACCTGCTGTAGATGTGACAGACTGTCCTATTCATGTGACATACCTGCTGTAGATTTTATCCATGTGACATACCTGCTGTAGATGTGGCCGACTGTCCTATCTATGTGACATGCCTGCTGTAGATGTGACAGACTGTCCTATTCATGTGTCATACCTACTGTAGATCTGACAGACTTTCCTATCCATGTGTCATACCTGCTGTTGGTGTGACAGACTGTCATATTCATGTGGCAGAACTGCTGTATATGTGTCTGTCATATCCATGTGACAGACTGTCCTATCTGTGTGACACACCTGATGTAGATGTGACAGACTGTCCTAGCCATCTGACAGACTGCACTAGCCATGTGACAGACCTGCTGTAGATCTAACAGACCATCCTATCAATGTGACATACCGGCTGTATATGTGATAGACAATACTATCGATGTGACATACCTGCTGTAGATGTGACCGGGGCGAAGGTGGGGTTCTCATACTGTTCTACAGCATCCTGTATAACCATCCGACCTTCCCTGACACACTTATCTGTGGACAAGACAAACATGTGGACAAATCAGCAAGAGCCAACACACATACAAGACTGCCAGTACTGAACATGTTGAACTAGTCCTGTAACTGCTCCCTATGTTATTGTCTTTGTGTTCTCAAAATTAAGTCATACTGCCTTGGAGGTGCCTGTATTATAAGCATAACACAAGGCAATCTTTATGGCTCTGGAGCTGACATTTCATTGGAGATAATTTCAACATTTCCAAAGCTAATGTGTGAGCTTATATAAGCATGATATATGTCGGTCAAAGATGAAATGACCAGTGGAGAACACAATGCCTAGTAATGGGATATTGTGTTTTTAAGATGGGTAGATAAGTAAACATAAGATGGCAATCTTCAGAGCAGCAACTGCTATCATTTTGACAATACATCTATAAAAATATGATAATTATTTAATACTATGATATTCTATACTAAACCTACCGAGCACTCTCTTGTGTAGGTCAGATATCCTGTCCTTAAGCTGTTGTTCTGCAGTCTCCTTGTCATTGATACTCTGTTGTAACTGTTCCTGTAAACTGGACCCCTGTGATCTAGACTGCTCTAACTGCTGCTCCAAAGCTTCTCTCTCTGTCCGTAACTTCTCAAGGTTCAACTCCAAATCCTGGAAAGAAAACATCCCATCTTTAATGTTCATATAAATAATCAAACAAGTTTCATCTCACATTCACAGCTAGTAGAGCTAGATTATAAGGAATGCCCTTATTAATGCTGGATGTAATCCAAAGTGCTTATAGGTATTTTAGCTCTGTGTTACATACCAGCCACACACCAACTACAAAATATGTAGCATGTTGTTTACAGATCTAAAGCGCCAAACTTCAAACTTATGACCACTATTAGAGTATATGAGATTCTAGGTTGTATGACATCATTAATCAACCTACAGTTAAGGGGAGAGGCGGGCAGACTGGGACTTTTCAATGAAAAAATGAAAAATGAGATTTTGTATTATGTATGCCCATAATGTGTTGAAATTTAAAATAAATAACTTATTGGCTGACAAGATCGTTAGAAATAGTGCAAAGCAGCCGAAAACAGCAAGGTTTAGTCGTTGACAACACCTATTTTCCATTAGCATTGTTGTTGTTGCCGCATATCATTTCAAAGCTGAACTTTCCAGCTGTACTGTGAATATGGGTTAGATCGGCAATCTTTGCCTCATTGAGCTGTATTCCAGAAAGAAAATATATACAAACGCATATAAAAACACTTCCATATATGGCAGAAGCTCATTATCATATAACTTCGAGGGATATCAGAGCATCCTGTGTGAAGTCATTTGGAGTCAATGTCATCTTGGTCACTTCCTTAGCAATTGCTCAAAGTAAAATGAAGTGAGTGAGTGAGTAGTAGGGTTTAACGTCGTTTTCAACCTTGTTTCAGTCATATCACGACGGTGCCTACATGTGCCAGAACACGAGAGTGCTCACAGTTCCTATTACCCTGGACACTGATCAGCCCAGCCAGTACAGTACCAGGTCAAAGTAAAATGGTGGTTGTTTGATTGCTTCAACTGTTTGAAGCGTGAAAAAAATTCATGCCTATGCTAAATTTTTGTATCATTTGAACATGCAAAGATATCAAGGAAATAGTAGAAATGACTTGTGGCTGTAGAAATCGCACAGAAAAATATAGTTTTTATGCTCCATATGCTGTTGTCTTGGTTCTAGTCATATGACCAACCAATCATATTTTATATATCTCTGCACCTGTACAAAATTTCATGGTCCTAGGTTTAGTAGAACTGGAGATCCAGCATAGGCTATATGGTCAAGCAGACTCTCCAGTTAAAAGGATATAAACCTGGATGTTTAGCTTGAAACACTAAATCAAAGCAATTACAAGTCAGAGACAGAGGACATAATTCTGACTAAGAACAGAAGAGCTATTTTGTTCGACTGCATTTCTAACAAACCTGCATCAGTTACACAATTGTGGAACGAGATTGATCAGTTCTTGGACCAATGATGGCACAGATAAGACAAACAGTGAGGACATATTGGGGCATATTACCTTTGTCTTCTTCAGTACATCAGGATGTGACTGTAGAGTGATTGCCTGGAGATGATAGGGAAACCAGCAGAGTCAACTGAGCTTATATGGTGAGGAGTTCCATGTTCAGGTCAGAATGTGCACACACAAGCTGAGGTTAATCATGCATGATCTTGATGCACAAACCATGCCATACTCACTGTTTGAAGATAATTAATGACTCAAAAAATGACACCAGAGCTCTGTTCATCCAACATTACACAATCTCCAGTTGAGAGAACTCTCTCTCCACTATTGGTGACCTACCTTCAAGCCTTAGCTAGGAACTCCAGTACTGGTCTTCCAACAGTGGTATACATGAGTATGTTAGTGACACTTACCTCTTTGTGTTTCTCTAGCTCAGCACTCTTGCCAGTTACAACTGCCAGCTGGGTGGTGACCTCGTCAGCACTCTGTTGTAACGTGTTCTCTATGACCTTCCTTTCTTCACTTAGACGGTGCATTTCAATCTCCGCTATCTGTCATGCACAACACATACATATTAGGACAGAAAGAACCATGTCAATACTGTTAGATACTAATTTCAGTTTACATATAAGTGTTAATCTTAACCTATTGAAATTACACAGCACAATGTATTTCTGTTATAATACCAGCATACACAGGCAAGGGGATCATATAGGGAGTTATCTCCCCTTGACCAAGCACAATCATGCAATGGGTTAATAACAAATGTTCTTTAGGTTTTCAATCTCTTCTATGTGATGTATAGAACACGAACTGTCAATGCAATATCCTTAACAAAACCAAATCAATAAAACATGCCATACCATTCCTTATTGTCACCAAAACAATTATTAAATAATAAAACACCAAATTTACTACATGCCGAACTCTCAAATACTCAATCATTTTCAGTCTACTTTTCTTTATACATGATTTTGTTATATCCCCAACATATATGTGTAATATGTATGCTAGGACAGTCTGTCACACTACGAAGACTCACTATAGTGTGGTTAATAGCTTCAGCTTTATAATGAGGAACAATTGTACTTATCATTTTGCAATTGCTTGATGTTAATAGTTCTATACACATATGTAAGAGCGTAACAGGTAAATCATCTAGACTTCCATCTAATATTAAAATGCTTATTTTCAGAGGTAGAATTGAATTGTGATTACTTGATTTATCACAGAAGGGTACTTTAAAGTACTATGTACCCAAGGATGTAAGTGAGTGTGTGTGTGTGAGGGGGGAGGGTTAAAATGTGGGTCAATCAGAAAATGTCACTGTTAACAAACATACCCTACCTTAACGGCTTGTTGTTTTTCCTCCACAGCTCTCTTTTCACTAGTCAGCTGTTTGCTAGCCTCCGCATGCTGGGGGATAAGATGGAACAGTGTGTATAAGTATCACAGCGCAAAAGTTGTTTATCCTGTTATGAATTCAGTATTTCTTGCATACATTATTTAGTTCATCAAATTATATCTGGAGAGGGACGCATCAAGTGAGACCTTTATTTCTCAATGCTACAATATGTATAGGGGTCCATCAGGTGACGTCATACATAGCAATGTCATAATATAGAGAGATAAATCTACATTTCTCAGTAATCTCACATTATGGAGGGAGGTGTGTGAAATGACGAACTACATACCTCAGTAATGTCACATTATGGAGGGAGGTGTGTGAAATGACGAACTACATACCTCAGTAATGTCACAATTTGAAGTGAGGTGTGCGAAATGATGATGTACATTCCTCAGTAATCTCACAATATGAATTGAGGTGTGTGAAATGATCTACATTTCTCATTAATCTCACAATATGGAGTAAGGTGTGTGAAATGATGACCTACATTCCTCACTAATCTCACAATATGGAGGGAGGTGTGTGAAATGATGACCTACATTCCTCACTAATCTCACAATATGGAGTGAGGTGTGTGAAATGATGACCTACATTCCTCACTAATCTCACAATATGGAGGGAGGTGTGTGAAATGACCTACATTTCTCATTAATCTCACAATATGGAGTGAGGTGTGAAATGACCTACATTCCTCAATAATCTCACAATATGGAGTGAGGTGTGTGAAATGATGAGGCCTAAATTAAAAAGGTGTTTGTTTGGGGTAACGGACTCTGGTCAGTGAGAATGGGTCGGTCGGTCGAAAATTTATTTTATTTTCTTTTTTATTTTCTTATTGGTCAGTCAGTTTACGGTCTGTATCACATTACGATGGGATGAGATTTTCAGCAAAATATCGGAGCCAGTTTATCTCAAAGCATTGAAATTCTTCACAGTATCTATATGTAAGGCCATAAAAAGTTAATTAATTGTTTCTCAAGTGGGGTTTTTTTTTTCAGGAGCGGGCGGGCGGGTTTTTTTTTATTTTTTTTTTATTTTTTTTTCAAGGAAGG
>JAVTVY010023268.1:0-86554 GCA_036873755.1 Hanleya hanleyi | reverse complement strand
TTTTGTAATATTAGACACCGTGGGCTGTCTTTTGAAGTAATTTTCTAACACAAATTAGGTCGGATTTTATTTTGTTTATGCCGCGGAGAAATACAAAGACATTAGCCAATGGGAATGGAAGAGTCCCGTCTGAAGTCACGTGCAACTGTCAATCAAGCGGTTGAGTCGAAAGATCGCGATCGAAGCGAGAAGAAAAAATCTTCTTGAATTTAGAAGAGTTTACAGACTTTCAGTTTACCCGACAGTGAAAGGACGGCAAGTTCTCACGAAGGACAGTGACACATGGGCCTGTTCATAGCTGTCTACATCTCGGTTCAGTTGAATTGCCTGAAGTGAAACCGGAAGAATGGGCAACAAAAACACAACACTGCTGACTCCACTCGCGACTGTGCCGAACACGCATGGTCGGATAAACACGACAAACTGCAACTTCAAGCTCTCCGTCTGGGTAACTGTATGTGGAAACCGCTATGCAGCATATGAGAAATCAACTTTAGAGCTATCCCATTTTAGCTTGTTTGTATATCTTTGGGCTCGAACGTAATTGAAGCGTTTTCCTACTGAACATGTAGAAAGCCAGCCCATCGCAGTTTGCGGGTTTCACGCTTTTCTGCATCATCTTTGCGAAAGTCTAAGTACCCAAGGTGGTTAGTAACTTTATTTCTACTCATACCAGTATTAATTGTGCATTCTTGGTTGACGTAACAACTGTTGTTTTATGTCGAAGGAGCCTAAAAGTTCACTTACTGCGAAAGTCTAAAAATAGACCTGACATCACGATATCAGGTCATATCGCGTCCAAGGCCAAATCGCCCAAGACCATTGAAAAAAACTTCGCCCAAATATTGAGACAGATCGACCGACGATTGAGGCCGATCACTCAAAGTATTTTATAGATCGTACCAGAGTAGAACGCAGCGCTGCGTGGATATGTTAGCTAACACTTAAATAAAAGATATATTGATTTTATATGAAATGATCTGTATATATATTCATTCCATTACGAAGTTTTGAAGGGTTATGAATTGTTGGCAAGCATTCTCAGAATGAAAGTACCGTAGTGAAATAAGTAGTTCCGGCAACGTCACTGTCAGGTCAGAGTTCACATGTACTCAGCAGTTAGATAACAAAAGTGTTATCTAACTGCAAAAGTGTTATCTAACTGCAATGAAAATATCACTTTTAAGAGTGAAGAAAATATAAGGATTTCACTGTTATATAAATAATAAATCCTCTTTCATTACGTTAGGGCTGTTGGCGCCACCGGAACTATCTTATTTCAAGATATGCATGTCCTGAGGAGCACTATCCACAAATTTACCCCATGATTCAAGTGCTTAATATCTGGGTATCAGCATTTATCAGATTATTGGGCCAATAATTTGTCACGGATGATATCAATTCCCAAGAAATTTGTGTTAACCTCATATCTCATCTACAGGGCCGATTGTATGATGCCCGGTACCTATCAATCGAAGTTGGCGTGAACGGTTTTATCTCGATTTGATGTGTCCTCGTATACAGATTACACGTTTGCTGAGAATTATACAGTAATTTAATATAGTTTTAGCGTAGCAAAGTTGCAAGTAATTTCCTTTAATGTGTACAGTAAATATTATCAAATACTCTATTTAATGTAAATTCACAAATATTTACTGTATATTTAACCGTAAATTACTAGCAACTTTGTTGCATAAACCTAAAATAAATTACTGTAAATTTTACAACAAAATCTTACAGCTTAGTCATATATAGCGGAGATGCAGGAGATAGGTGGAAACTGGAATGGGTAGCTTCATGGATGACACGTAGAGGAAAAAATGTTGAAAACTTGCTGCAACTATTAAGGTCAAGCTGTACGTGAACCTCTTAGGAAATGTCATCGGTTGCATGCTCTAATGCCATCCCAGTAGCCTCATGCTTCATTTTCAACCAATTCTTCGCAAAATTGTCCAGAATGTTTACAAAGACAATGTTCTGTGTGCTTTAGTAGTGATTATTGTCGGCGGAATATTAATGTCATTTAAGAGAAGAATATGTATACAATCGAGCAGAAAACAAGGCGTTATTCAGTGAAGATTTAGTCCCTTTATGGTGCAGTTCATGTTTGAATATTTGCTTTAGTTATCATAGAAAACAATACATCTTGAGTGCTTAAAGTAATCTTGGGGCGGTAGACAGGTCAACCCTGTTCGCCAATCCCGATTCACCTTTTGTGAATAATTATAGTGTTAAACCAATCGTGGGGCACTGGGTAGTAGTACATATAACTTAAACTCGATCGTATTGTGAGGCTGCTTGGTGAGGCTAGAGGTCAATGTCAAGTTACGTCATCACCAGAAGTGACGTCATCAAACGTAATATGCGGGTCACCGCGCAACATTTAAGACACGCGCATTTCCGGTCACCGCGCAACATCCGGTTCACCGTGCAATATCCGGTCCGTCGCACAGTCATCCGGTTGGTCGTGAGTGGTATTCCTCAACGGTGAATGCAGGATGGTATAAATCCAAAGTTCTCCGGCCTACTCATCATTTTTTGACGAGCATTGACACTGATACAATCCAAGTTGATAGAACGCCTCGTACGTGCATTATTCAGCCTGATCTCTGAGGTCGTAGGCCCAGTAATACACGTATTTTGGTAGATTCGAGTCGAAAATAGTTATCATTGATTAAAAATCTGTCCCATGCTGTAGAAATATGCAGGATAAGAAATGTACGAATCACAAACTTATCCCAGGAGTATCGCGTCAATGCGCCTTCCGGGGCGCAGGGCCAAAGATTTTGTCTAAGGATTAACGACAATTACATTGGGAAAGGGGTTTAACTGCGCAGATGTGATAAAACCCAGTTAAGTATAAGAATCTCTAATGCAGCATCAGTTTGACCCGCAAGTGTCACACAATACAAATAGTCAAACTTATAGATCAATTTGACATTGAGTTTGAGGTTACCGTAATATATTTACCAGATTTACTATATCTATGCAGTTAAATTCATAATCAAACTAGACATTGTTGGTACAATGACGCGGTCTTTCCCTTCTGACTGCAAATGAGTAAATACATGGTCGCAGGCCGCTTGGTCGCGACCATTGTTTTGGTCGCTTAACACGCACAGACACGTTGTTTTCACATTGCGTGTTAATACCTCATAGTTTTTTATTGCGTTTTTCTTCTCACAAACTGCCTATATTGGTAAGCGGCAGCCGTTGAACACATTTCCGAGCTTTATTTGGGCCCTACACGGCTCCTTCATCGATCCGAAAATGTTAGTACGTTGAAATGTGTTTAGAAAATTGTCCCTGGAGTCCAAACAATGGCTTTAATTGAGAAAGTTAAGCTTGGGTTTTGGTGGCCTGGAGACTGTGCTTCTCACAGACTGTTTTTCTGCCCGACAAATTGACCCCAAATATCGATGGTCATGTGAAATGAAGCAAAATTGGCTCCATAGTTGCATTTGTACCAGGAAATACAGGATCAATGTCAACGGAAGAACTCATTCTTGGAAGTACCGGGCAACAAAGAAGTTCGTATCTATTGTGGTTCAAGAGTTATAATGTTTTCAAAAATGAGCCAGCCCCGTCATATAACACGACATTAATTTCATTGCCAACATGGGATGCCTCGAGTGCTACAGCCGAATCGCTATAGCGAAATTGACAGGCACCATTGAATAGATGAAATCAACAAATGACCACAAACAGGGCGAGAGAACCATTTAGCTTCCTGAAATTTATATATTCTCTCAATAATAGCTGAATATAGTGATGATTGAGTAAATACTTTTCGTAAAATTTGAATAAAGCGTAAATATCACAAATTGCTAATTATGTTCTATTCTTTCTGGTATATCTTGATGGCTTCTAATGTTTTTCTGTTACGCCATATAATGACCTACATTAATGCTCAAATTTCAACTTGAAATTCCCAACAGCTTTCGAGTTATAACCCTGTAGTCGCAAAAATATCGGTGACCATATCTCAAGAGCCAAGGTCAAGGTCAGGTTGAAAATGCAGTGACGTCATACTTGCATCATGGCGTACAAATGTACCAAATTACAGATTCCTGCATGTTGTAGTTTTTGAGAAAAACGCGAACAATGTTTTTTACATTGTGCGGTATTCAAGGTCAAGGTCACATCGGATCGTTTCAGGTAGCACAAAAAGAAAGACAATATTGTGCTTACTATTGTGTCATTGTTTCCTGCGTGTCAGTGTGTTACTTTTTCAGTAAATGGAAGCCGTATTTTCGATATTTGGATGCTCATCACTTCAAAGGTCAAGGTCAAGGCCGGGTTGTGACACAAGTGCTCACCTTATGACGTGATGTAGGTCACGTGACCTTATTTTCAGACTGATCGTATCAGCCGTTCAAGAGTTGACAACCAAACTTTGCACTCATACGGAGACGCTTCAAGAGGTCAAAGGTCAAATTTAAGGTCACATACATTTTGATCATTAAAGTGTTCATTAATGTTACAAGAATCAATGCCGTAGCTCATTTCCTTACAAAATGACGTATTTTGAAGATCATTAAAGGGGAAATAACTACTTTTTCTTGTTATGTAACACTTCAAAAATATAACTACAGCATGGCCATATATAAGACTTACCAACCATCTACTTTCTTTCAGGTATGTTCTTTAGTTTTGACTGTACATCGCTAACAAGGAAAACAGTACCAGGGGAGAGAACTCGAAAACTGCTTGTCTGACCTACTTATTTTATTGGCTCATTTTGTTGGGTAAATCTTCAAACTTTTCCATTCTAAATTCCAGCTGTGTTCCCTTGAACGTTTGGTGAATAATCGCAAAATGAATTTTCGCTTAAAACGCCTACAACTAAAACGGTCGAGGTCAAGGCCAAAAACAAAGACCGTTATGCAAAACTTCAGATACATATGTTGACCTGTAGCAAATCTTAGACGTGTACAACGAACCGTAAAGACGACAGGCCGCTGACAAATTTGGACAGTATAATAATAATAATCCGTAGAATAACAAAAGGTCTTTCCATTTGTAATGAAAAGACCTAATAAACAAAGTACAACAAAATGTTACTGTGAAATTATTTTATTCGTAATACGTGTTTCAATGTCTTACACATGTGTAGATTAACAAGTGGGTGGACATACTTCAAGTCAATTGGTTTAGTTCGGCAAACGACAGACAATGACTGGTTAGTCATCCTTTTTAATATATCAGAAGTCACACGATTTGGCATCCTGAAATTTGAAATATTCAAATTGAATGGCTCAAAAATGTTGTACCGTTCGCCCGAAAATACATGTTGTAGTAACTGTGATACTTATCTGATTAGTCCTTTGTCATTCTAGCTGTGAAAAATAGAGTAACAGTTTAATAGTTGACCGTTGACCGTTAGCATAAGATAGCGGGTGATCGTTGTTATTTTCATTGAAGAATTTATGGTAATTAATAAGTTAGATCCAACGAAGTCTATTTGCATGGTTGAGAGAATTTATGCGTTAGCCTTGTTAAGCTGACATCGCTAACCGCGTGAAAGAGATTTGTTTGGGGGGATTTATAGGCAAGCCTTTGGCGTAAGACCTCCCATTGAAAAGGTAATATCCTGGACAAAACACTGACAATACAACTTGCAGCAGATCCATTGTCAATTATATTTCATGAGTCTTACATCAAATCATTGCCGATTTATAGGCGAACAATAGGCTGCACGAATCTTGGTGAGGATCCCCACGTTCCTTGCTCGCTGTCCAATGAACGTGCGAAGAGCAACGATAGCTTGCTAAGCCCAACGTGCCAAAGTCACAATAGACCAACGGACAGAGACAAAACATTCACAGCAACCGCCAGCAAAAACACGTTTATCACACAAATGTCTGATTGTCACAAAATCCTGGTTTATTATATGACTCTGTGTTTTACTCCTTCCCCATTGGACAATTCCCCGTCACGTGGCTGTCGATAATTTTCCATATTGACTCCAAAGTGGGTCCTTAAATATGATATCGACTCGGCGTGAAGTATGCGTCTTCTCACCCAATGAAAATAGCCGTTCGATTTATCATCCGTTTACACTGTGGCTGAAGCAGGTTAGAGATCGTGGAGAGCAAAGCAAAATACCTTCTATATGTTATATTTTAATTGCTTTCACCAACTTAACGAGGAGGATACGCGACATCTGGCTCATATAATAAAACAATTATATTCTTTTGATATCGGTCAATATGTGTTTTTGTGGACCTGAGGAAACAATATTCACCTCGGTCGGCCTCGGTGCATATTGTTTTCTCCGGTCCACAAAAACACATATTGACATTATCAAAAGACTGTAATTGTATAATATACCGATGTATAACTAATATACGCCCAGGTATGAAATAATATAAATCAGAGTATGAATTAATATATACCAAGTTATAAATTAATATAAACGAAGGTATAATTTCAATCATTCAGAAAGTGAGTTACCATTCGGAAATGGAACATCATGTATATATTATTTTATAACTATATATAATTTATACCTTGGCATATATTCCTTTATATCTCAGTAAATATCATTTTATACCTAGGTATATATTATTTCATACCTCGGTAAATATGAACTGTACCAGGGTATATATTTGTTTATACCCCCAAAGGTCTGAATAGCGACCGCCTCACTCTCAATCAGTAATCAATAGCCGATTCCATGTGGATCAAACAACGGAGTTAAAATGGAATTTTGAATGGATTCTCCGGATGGGAAGCAGCAGACGGGCTGAAATTGAACAAAATAATCCTCGTTTGAAAAGACTCGAGTATTACCAATCCACAGCAGATGTCAAACTCATATATAATTGGGTAATGAATTACCGCTCATTATGTGTGCACTTAATTTCGTCTAACCATTTGCTCCGTAATGAAAGTAGAAATAATAGTTGAAATATACTACACGAACAATGTATTGAAATTACGAGAACACGTCAGAGGTGAAGATACACTCTAAGCTCAGAAGGTGTAAAAAAGGTGTAAATCAAACGGTCTGAAAATCTTAAAACTGCACACAATCACATGATTCTGATGCACATTTCTGCTTTAGTATAAGCTTTGTCAAAGAGTATTCATATATATTTTTATACTCACTTCGACAAGAACGTTCATCGACTATGGCATCACTGGATACTTACTCATAAGCCTCGAAGTAGAATACTCTCTTCCCTCTATCTAAGCCAGCGATGGCCGCCATATCAGCTTCACTCAATTCAAAGTCAAATATCTATAAACAAAATTAGGTGGAAATATCAATGAAAGGTCGATATCATAATACCATTTCTCATTTTATAGTTTTATTTTCATAAGCTTAGAATGAATTTCCCTTGAATATGCATGGTATTAACCAGGGTGTTGGCAACAACGTCAACGTCTATAAGTTGTTCCGCCAAAATAGCATGAAATAAAAATGGAAAAGTTTCATTATTTAGGTAGCTATCAAATGAAACAACTGCTGAACAGATAGTGATCCTGACTTAGAAATAAAAAGATTAGATCTGGGGCAACAACAACCATATTCATCTCTCTATAAATGAACTTTCTAATTTTGTTAATAGTGTTATTGCACAGCTCGGAGACAGTCCTCTCAACTTCCTCATCAACTTCAATGTAGGAAGTTGGCAATCACTCGCACTCCCTTCGTGTTTCTATATTTCACACCCAAGTTTCTAAATATTCAACATGTTGGGTATAACTAAACTTCTATATAATGAAGATAGGAAAGGTCATTTACGCTTAATATCTATTGATTAAACAATCATCACACTTTTAAATACTGTTACATGTCGTAACAGTAATTTTCCAGGGAAAGTAACCAAAGTCTACCTTATAATGTAAATTAGATATAGATTTTTTCTTTGTTTAATATGTTCTTTATTCAGCAAAAACGACTTATCAACCTACAATCAATGGGGGTAGCTATACCTAAATCTGTAAAATGAACATAGGGTGTTTTCACATAACCAATGACTTCCCGATACGGTTTCTTCACGGTGCGGTAGCTCACCTGCGAATTTTCCATGATCCGTCCAGGATTAGTGCTTTTTGGTATAACGATCATACCACGCTGTATGAGATTTCTCAACAGAATCTGAAACATTAAAACAAATATGGAAACACATTGCACTTCTAAACTTTTAAAATGAAACACATCGATGATATATTCTTCCGAAACAGACAATATTTTTCCAATTAAAGGCCGGACAGCGATTAAAAACGGCTTTCAAGAGAACAGAATTCACAAATTTCATGAGACAGTTCTGAAGAAGTCTGATTCAAAGCTAATACGATATACTCATAAATGTTGATTGCTTATAATATAGCCGAATACGATATTCCAGTCGCGATCTATTTACAGTATTTTTCATCGCGAAAGTCCTGTTTTTCTGGATTCGTTTAAACTTAAAATAATGTCAGCTTGTAAAATACAGTTTATAAGTTATGTTTTCCATATTCCGTCATGTAAAGCAACTCAGATCCAGCATTCAATATTCAGCCGTGGTCCATAGAAGAATTTCAGTGCTATTAATCGAAGCTATTCCGTATGACAGTACCAATTACTTATGTGTATGAAAAAATAATAATAAAAATCTAAGACGGTTTCCTACAGCATAGAAGTAGTCACCAGTTATCAATGATGTCAGCAAGATATGATGATGTTCTTTGCATAAAATCCCGTTCACTAAACATTATTCTTTATCCAAATGAAATTCCAAGGCGTTTTCCATAGTATGTATCACAAGTCACGCTTTGATTGTGCGTATTCATTTGAAGACATGGACATATTCATTTGAAGACATGGAGATGGAAAACAAGTCATATAAAAGACGGCCATAGCCCCGAGTTCAGCCGGATTAAACAAAAGTTGCGAAACGTAACGCTAAGGATCTTGCCCGCTACAATCGTATTTTTCCGTCAGTGTATTATATTTACCAGAGAATTTGAGAAACTTTTGAATTGAGGCGTTTGTTTCTGTAGCCCAGTTTGACAAGTTCCTACAAATAATATCCTATGCCGTTGAACAAAAGCGTCATAGTTTACACATGATCAGGCAAATGCTACCAGGCGAGATACATATACGCCGCATGCAGGTCTTCCTGAAATATTCCTAACCCGAAATTGTTAGTTAATTATGTCAAAATTGTATTAGTCTCTCTTGCCGAAGAGTCAAGTTGAGAGGAGACCGTCATCGTTCTTTTAAAGGTATATTTCCAGATATAATGTTCCATCGGGGTTATCTCTGGTTTTGTTCAAAGATAGAGTGTACGGTGACCTACATGCAGGTCTCGTACTCACCATGGTTCACCACGGGTACTTGAATTTGGCTGTACGATAATTATAAGCGTTGTCTGCAAAGACCGAACCATTTGTGGACAAAAAGGTCGTAAGAAAAGTAGGCCTATATTATTTCTTTAGAACAAACTAGAAGAGCATTTAAAGGCTAGACTGGTATTAGGTTTCTATACAGTATATTGTGAGTAGAATGTTTTGGTGCTATTGCGGGGGGGGGGGCGGCGTACATGTGAACGTAAACATCCCATTCATGAACATAGACATTTCTGCCCTTTCTCTATACGTAACATGCATTTGCATATGGCATACAATACACTAAAGGTCAGCATTGTAAACAATAAAATTTATGAAAGGAATCGAATTATCTCCTTGTTTCTCTCAAGGTGTCGGAAAATACGAGCCATCGGATATTTTCTCACCAACGAGAACTGGGTACAATGTCTTGGCACCATTGGGTGAGAACGGCTATACGGAAAGTCATACTCGTGATGTCATATAGGACTCGGAAACGCATATCAACGCTTTGATGACATCACTCTCTACTGATTAACTGATACTGCCATGCATACGTTTATCATATTTAGACGATCAGTGTTATCGGTGTTTCGGGACTATTAATGAACATTCATTTCCCCAGCTGCACAGATATTCGCTCTTTTCTTAACTTGCTATCGTTGACAGCGACGTTAAACCCTAATCATTTACGCATCCTTTTCCATAACGAAGACATTATGATGCTGACATAGAATAAATGTCGAGCTGGAGAGGAATACAAATTTAATATTCGGAGTTCCTTTTGTCCGAAATTGTAACTGTAAGTATTTGCGCGGGTCTACGCTAGGCGCCGCTACAGATGGACTAGTTTTCTTTGGATTTTTCTCCGCCAAGACCTCTTTGAAAGAAATACTTGAACAAAATTAACTAATAAACTAACCTGAGCTGGCTTTTTCTTGTACTTCTGGCAGAGGCTCACTAAAACTTCATCTTTTAGAAGATCCGGGCCGTCTGATTTACTGGATTAAATATATATATGAATTTGACAAGACCAACATATGTAAAATTTTATCAAAATCGTTATTATTTTCTAAATAGACAATACCTTTGTGTTAAGTACATAATAAATCATTCCAATATACGATTCACTTCCAAAGGCTGTATATGATTGGACGAGCACAGCTTATCTTTTAGACGATAAAATGGAGTGATAAGTCTCTGCTCACAAGGATAGCAGCCCCTCAATCTGGGATTATTGCCTCATTCGCACTGCGCTTATATCACACGCATATCAAATCGACAAACTATTTTAAGTTCACAGAACTTCCTTGCATTTCATATAAGTATACTAAATCTATAGCCACCAAAATATTCAATTACTCTAATGCTGTCAAGAAGTTTGGCTGGAACTTATACACGCCGGGGGGCTATAGTTGTGATTGTGAATCGTCGAACTTTATCTATACACCTTGCAAGCACATTGTGACTGGTGACCTTGATGTGGTTAGTGATAAGGACCTAAGATTACTCCTGAGGAAGGGACCTAAATATAGAGAGCCGAGCAGAATAAATTTAAAGGCCGACCAGAAGATAGTCCTGTCTGCTTTGGAGCAGTACGTTATTGATTGGTCTAAGCGAGAAAAAGTTGAACCTACAATACTGACCGGCTGGATCTCACCAAGAGCATGGTCGTTCAAAAAATTCGCCATACTGACAGAGGTACCCTTCCCCAAGCAAAACTAGTACTGAGAAACCTCAATTCGCAAGAAGTTCTAGCAAATCTCCAGAGTAAATTCGTCATAGTCCCAGCGGACAAAGCTTCAAACAATGTAATATTCATATGTAAATATTACTATTATCAGGCGTTGGTTAAGGAATTGAGTGTAAACTTATCATCATCAAATACGTCTACTTACTCTCAAACTGTATTTACCCTGGAAGATTTATTTAACAATCACAAAAAGTTTCTGAGGGAAAGAGGTATTTGTCTTCCAACCAATCATATCGAGATACTAAAAGTTTACTGGACTCCCAAAATGCATAAATCACCATACAACGCTAGATTCATAGCACGTTCTAGAAGCTGCACCACCAAGCGTCTTTCAACACTGTTGACGCGGGCCCTTCAGGAGGTAAAGGCATTTTGGGAAAGGTATTGCGCCACAATTTCTAAACATTCTGGCGTGGAATATATGTGGATATTGAAAAACTCAAAATGTCTTAAGGAAGAACCTGATGTTAAAGATCACATACCGTACAGACATGTATCCACATGGGATTTCTCGACTGTCTATATTACAATCCCTCATCAGGACCTTATTGACCGTCTAAGTTCATATATATTATCTGTGTTCAAGAACACTGATCGTAGATATATTAATGTCGAAAACCATAAAGCATTCTTTAGCATTACTGCATACAAGAGATATCATTCATGGGATGTTTCTTTGTTTATAGAGTTGCTTGAATTTCTCATTAAAAATATCTATGTGAAATTTGGTAACAATATATATCAACAGCATATAGATATTTCAATGGGTACTAATTGTGCACTCCTGTTGGCTGACCTATATCTGTTCTCTTGTGAATACGACTAAAAGCAGGCGCTTTCAAATACTGATCCATTCAAAGCCCCGTCCTTCTCATTCACTAAACGCTATATAGACGATCTTCTCGCTGTAGATAATCGCTATATAATTGACGCAATGAAAGATATATATCCACCTTCACTGTATTTGAAGGAAACTACAGATAGCCATACAGGCACATCATATTTACACCTATATCTCTATAAAATCTCGTCGACTTAATGCCAAAAGAGATTACAATTTTGACATCGTAAACTATCCCTTTCTGGACAATAATATTCCATTGGGACCTGCATATGGCGTAAACATATCTCGCCTAGTAGCATTTGCTAGATCCTGTGTTAAATGTGACGATTTTAATCAACGTCACAAAACATTGTTGCAGAAACTTATAAAACAGGGCTATACCACCAAGCGCCTTCACTCAAAGTTCCTCAAATTTGGCGATACATATCGCATGCTGATAGCAAAATACGAACGTAGCGTGCAACATCTATGGCGTTATGTTCGTGTCTAATTCCGCTTAACCCGGGGCTAGGGACCATATGAACCCATATACTTCAAGATCCACTTGGTCCTTTTGGATTAAGAATACTGATCAGCGATACGGATTTGATATTTTTGGAAAATCATGATGTCTTGCCGGCATCATTGAAAACTGTTGATCACATCTCTCTTGCAGGAAGCTAGCCTACGTTTATGTATACTATGATTGTCCTTTTAAATTTGGTACTAATACTGTTATATGGAATAGGTCCTTGGATTATGGGCGCGGATATTCGTTAATGGAAGACGGTTGAATTATGAAGAACAGATCAGACGCTTGTAATTCTGTTAATAGTGTGTGTGTTGTTGTTGTTGTTTTTTTTTGTAGGGTTGGGGGGGGGCGCGTCGTATTAGTCCGGGTTAGGCTGGAATCATCAATAAATACGATTATAGAGTTTTCCGGGGCCGAGTTGATATTTTATTCCCGACCCCAAATCGGGGGTTTATTATGGGATAAAATCTCACTGGAATAAAAGCAGGAAAACAGTAAATTATGACGAAGCCCCCTCATTGAGTAACGACGGAGGATCGACTTCAAAATTTCCAGACATGAACACTCTTTCTGGCTCGCTCCATATTTCCAAGATGTTGCGAAGGAATATGCGAGGAACAGAATTCATGAAGTTTCCTATTCCATACATTGATCATTATACGATAATACCGATACTGTATACCCTGTACAATATCTGATCTGGAATGTCCAGATGATCAAGATCACAAGAGACTTTATCTAGAAAAGAGAGAATGATCATTTTATTTACACAGTCCTTACCATAACTGTAGACTGACAAGGGTCTGATATAGGTGAATTACAAATCAACCAGACAATATCAAATCACCACTAGGGTACCATCAAGATGGACAATTATTATTCTCGAAGAAATACCTTCTGATTTGGTCAACTTCACCCGATATTTTTGCGTAAATACATGAGTGACCGAAATATGTTGGGTCAAATTTAATTTTGTCTCATATAGATTGGATCCTATTGACCCAAATATTTTTGGTACTTCACGTCCTTCCCTCACCCAATCCTTCTGACAGTGGGATTTATGCAAATCATCAACTCGAATACGGGCGTAATGACTCACAATTGATCTGGACGTCCGGGTGAACCAATAGGAGCGTAGGCGGTTATCAAAATATCTCGCTTCTTGAGAAACATGTGAAGGTCTTTCTGTGTCAAGTACGCATGACACTCAACCTGGAAATAGGAGATAGATATATCAAAAATATGAATGAACTGTAGTTTCCTGCAAGCACCGACATCTTTAAAATATCGTTTTGGAAACAAAGGAGATTATACGAAAATGCTGGATTTCGGCCAATACGCGTGATGCGGTTGAAATCGAAAAAATAAAATGACCTAAAAATAATGAAATTTAACTGCAAGAGAATATATTTGTACACAATAAGTAAAAGTTCATGCTCAATTGCGTTATGATTAAAGGGTTATGACATGAAATTGAAATCCACCACATGTGCTATTTCGGGAAACACTGATCGAAATCGAGTCATTGAAAGACACATTTAGACACGAAGGACCCCTTGGACCAAAAAGATTTTCCAGCAGTGGAGATATAATGCCCCGGCACATCACCAGGTTAAATAGCGTTGTGGTCCAAGGGATCCTGCGCGTCTAAATGTGTGTTTGACTGATTCGATTTAGACCAATTTTCCACGAAATATCGTACGCATTACCGTACCATCTCCTTTGTTTAGGCCTGTATATTTTGTTCAAAATATATTATATACCGATAGCTTTACTGAACAATTAACGTTTTAAAATCAATGGATTTCAATGGAAACTTTGAAACTTTTCGAGCGAACAATGTGTGATCAATTGTCAAGATACTTTAGCAACATATTCCATCCAAATCTATCGGCTTTCAGATCCGGCTACAGTTGCCAATCTACACTCGTGGCACTAACTGAAGAATGGAAACGTGCACTGGATGAAAACAAGTATGTAGGAGCAATACTAATGGATCTTTCAAAAGCATTTGATTGTTTGCCTCATAATCTGATGATTGAAAAGCTGAAAGCATATGGAGTGGGGGATGATGCTGTCGATTTACTTGACAACTATTTACAAAATAGAAAGCAGTGTGTACAAATAGGGTCAAACCGGAGTTCATTTAAGCAGATAATTAAAGGTGTGCCACAGGGCTCTATCTTAGGACCTCTGCTGTTCAACATATTCATAAACGATGTACCATATTTTGTTGAAAAGGCTAGTCTTTTTAATTACGCAGATGACAACACTTTAACCTATTCAGACCCGTCACTGGACTCATTAAAGAGAGTCTTGGAGACTGAGGGTGAGGCCTTAATCGAGTGGTTTACCAATAATTATATGCAGGCTAATCCACAGAAATTTCAGGCACTGGCAGTTGGTAAACGCACATATAAAGACAGGCCTACCTTCAACATCGGTGGTGTTCATATCAAATGTGACGAACATGTCAAATTACTTGGAATGGAAGTTGATTATCTTTTAACGTATGACCGCCATGTTTCTAATGTCTGTCAGAAAGCTTCCAAGCAAATCAATGTACTGAAACGTATAGGTCAACATCTATCCCTCGAATGTAGAAAATTAATTTATCATGCGTTTATTATGTCTCACTTCAATTTTTGTCCCTTAGTATGGCATTTTTGTAATGTCGGAAACACGAGGAAGATAGAAAAAATTCATCCTGGAGCACTCAAATTTGTCTATCATGATTACACGAGTTCTTACGAAGGTCTATTACAGAACTATAAAACTACCTCTTTGCATCTCAAACGTCTGAGATTGATGGCCATCGAGACTTTTAAAATTTTAAATGGTAATAGTCCTGAATATTTATCGCAACTTGTTAACAAGAAGGAAAGATTTGATAATTTCAGGTACTCTAATTTACTCGATCTTCCTAAAGTCCGAACAGAGCGGCATGGTATATATAGTTTTAGATACAAGAATGCCAAATTATGGAATGATCTCCCCGAACATATACGAGCGACTTCAAATTTTAACGATTTTAAGAAACTAATCAAGATATGGAATGGGAAGGAATGTAACTGCTCCATATGTCGCCAGTAATGTGCCCGCTATCAGTTTTATGCAGCTATATATTTAATAGATACAAAAAATGGAGTTATTCCATTTCTCCGAATAGCAGTGAAAAAGTATTTGTGATATCGAACTGTGATAAAAATATCTTTATTATGTTTGTATATATGTATATTTTTATGATTTTATTGATTTTAAAAGTCGATCGTAAAAGCTCCACGGAGCTTGTGTTTGCTATGTTCCTTGTACTAATGTACACCGACTCTAAATAAAATTTACAATGACTATGACTATGACTATGGAAATATTGAGGGGTTCCTTTTTTTAATACAAACATAAACTGATTTTGTCTGTTCTTGCGAATGCCTTGAGATGGTGGGTCAAGCAACGGTCAAGCCGACATAGAATACAAGCGTCTAGTCCGACATTCAATATTCAACCATGGTCCATTAAAGAATTTCCGCGTGCATAATCCAAAGACATGATTCATATAGTGGTATTAGCACCGAGTTAAAAGAATAAATCATAGTAAACACAAAACTAGGCTAGTTTCCTGCACGAGAGAAGAGGTGAACAGTTTTCAATGATGCCAGCAAGACATCATGATGTTGCAAAAATATCAAATCCGTATCGCTGATCAGTATACTTAATCCATATGATTTTCGTTGTAAAATCATTATCCAGAGTATGATGTATTTCAGTCACCTTTGATTGTACCTTTTCATATGAACACTATGGGATCTTGAAATACATATGTTCATGCGGCCGCTAGCCCCGGGTTTAATGGAATTAGATAAAAGTTATGAAACGTACCGCCACAGATCTTGCTTGCTACGCTCGTATTTTGCTATCAGCATGCGATATGTATCGCCAAATTTGAGAAACTTCGAGTGGAGGCGCATGATGATATAACTCTGTTTTATAAGTTTCTGCAATAATGTTTTGTGACGCTCATTAAAATCGTCATATTTAACACAGGATCTAGCAAATGTTACTAGGCGAGATATTATACGGCATACGCGGGTCTCTCTGGTGTACTACTGTCCAGAAATGGAATATTTACGAAGTCGAAATTGTAATTGCTTCTTTTGTCGTAAAATCGACGAGAAAGAAGGCCCACTTCATTTTTGTAGAGATACAGCTCTAAATAAGATGTGCCGTTCGGGCCATTTGTAGTTTCCTTCAAATCCAGTGAAAGTGAATATATATCCTTCACTACGTCATTAAAATAGCGATTATCCACAGCAAGAAGATCATCTATATAGCGTTTGGTGAATGAGAAAGTATGGGCATTGAAATTATCTGTTTTTGAAAGCGTCTGCATATAATCGTATTCCTAAGAGAAGAGATATAGAAAACTCATATAAATGTACATATCGTCCAATGTCCTTTACCTGGTTGGTGACCGGTTTGATCCTGCAGTTTTTTAATATCCTGTCGACTTGTTCCGAATTGAAGTTTGATACTCCGATAGACCTCACCAAGCCTGCATCTACAAGACCTTCCATACCCTACATGGAATGGGAGCGATTATTCGAGAAGAACAGTTTATTGTCTCCTTAATGAAAATAAGCTGACCAACATTGAACTTGGTTGGGTGAATTGTTGATCTGCTTTCTTATCCTTATTCCCATATCATGAAATACATTTTAAGCAATTTTATAACCTGTACTTGAACTTGCAAAGATCAAATCTGAGAAAGAAATTTGTGATCAATCAACGGAAATGAAATCCCAGGTTTTGGAATTTATACTGGACATCTCAAAATATCGTTGTATACATTCTGTTCGATGAAATATATCCGATAACTATGTCCATTCAGCTGTTACTCTAGAGATACACTAGACTACTTCCATAGTTTACCCTCCAGCACTCCAACAGGTCATGATGTTCGTATTCAACTGCTCCCTCGGGTCCGAATGGCACAACAACATCTGGACCCCTGTTCTGGATATAAATAATCGGAATACGATCAGGCAGAACATAACGAGAGCAACTTTATGTTCAGAGTTTATGTTCATGATGCGGATTAATTCATATGAGGGTGCAATGAAAGCTGTTATATTACACCTGGAAAAAAGTCAAGCACCCCCATGAACATTTACAAAGTTATATGTATTCGTCGATATCAGAGATGTACACGCACAGTAAATTTGTAAAACTGCATGCTATCATGTAAGGTCATGTTCTGGGTACAAGAAAAATACAATAATGGCAGTTTTCTTTATCATTTTAATGATAGCACTGGCGTACCAAAAAAGTAACTGTTGAGCTCAAAATGATACCCGTTACAAGTATGGAGCTGAAAAATCAACCAGGCAACATGGTTGGGATATGAATGGATAAAAAAGTCATGTGTAACAAGGGAAAGTTTTCCAATTCAATATCTGGTGTATCCTCCACGTGCTTGGATAACTGCCTCTACCCGGCGTCGCATCCCCAGTCAATCGTCGTAACGGTTGCATAGGAAACTGTCTCCATTCCTGGTGCAAAGCTGCTTCCAACTCACGCAGATTGTACTGGAGGTTCACGTGCTTGTATTCGACGCCCAAGAATGTCCCAAATGTGCTCCAGAGGATTCAGATCAAGACGGGCCAAGGAAGATGAGTCACTGCATTATTTTGAGTGAATGCTGTCACTGCACGAGAACGGTGCGGTCTAGCGCTGTCATCCGTAAACACAGGTCTGGTAGCAAGAGGATGGTTATCAAAATGGGGGACAACAACTGGGGCAAGGACATTCTGGATGTACTGATCGCCATTCCGATTCCCACGTATTCTTACCATGTCAAGCTTACAGTCATGAGAGACACAGCCCCACACCATTACCCCCACCAGCCCCCACCAAAGGCAACTGTCGGTTTGATGTTTCTTGGTGTATAGGTTGTATTTGTTTGCCTCCAAACTCTCACGCGTCCATCGGATACATGAAGAAGGAACCGGCTTTCATTCGACCAATGAACTCTTCGCCAACTTCTCAGATTCCAGCGGTGTCGTGCTATACACCAGCCAAAGGTACTCGTTGTGGTGGTGATCACTCCGGATAGGACTCTTCTGGACCAATACCTGGCACTTCTTAGGCGATTCCTGACTGTTCTCGTGGAGAAACGGCGATTTGGTAACCAGCGGTTCTTCAGAACAGTACTTGTGGCGAATGGATCTCGTCGAATTAGCCTCAGAAGTGCCCTGTCTTGACGTTGTGATGTCACCCGGAGTCGTCCGGAACGTGGACGGTCCTTCACCTCATTGGTTTGCCTGTGTTTCCTCACCAGACGGCTGATAGCTGTGTAGTGGATATTGAATTGACAACCAATTGCTTTAATGGACATACCGGTTGAATGCATGCCAATAATTTGCCATCTCTGGTCATCTGATATCCTTCTTCGTGCCATGGTGACAGATAATGACTGAATATTGCAACCCATGCACATTAAATACCGAAATATGGGGCGTGCGCAAACTGCATTTGGGAAAATTCGTGGGTTCCCTTTTCCACATGCTTCCCTGATATTTTTTCGTGTCACTTTCCATGAAGGACGTTCGCCACCATTTGTTGGATCATCTTTATTCTCATACCTACCACCAGACACAGGCTAAACATTAACATTGGTGTGAAATTAGTCATTATATTAGGGGGTGCTTAACTTTTTTCCAGGTGTATATATTCAAGTTGAGACGATGATGGGTTTCTTTCCAACGCAGGAAACGTTAATAATATCTCAAGAATGCGCGTACCCCTGAGAAATAATTCAGGAGTACAGTTTTTGCGACACCAACTGCAATGTTCCTCTTAAATTATCAATCATATAACTGGAAGCATAACACAACAATTACGATCAGTCAATTTGAAGAGAGAAAAAGTGAGAGATAGAGAGAAAATGAGACAGACACCAGTGTGGTTGATCAGTAACGCTTACCTTCTGGCCTAGAGCGGAATACACCAGATACAAGTCAAGGTAGTCCAGTTTGTAGAGTGAGACAGAGACCGAGTGTGGTTGATAGATAAAGCTTACCTCCATGCCTACTAGAGAGTGAACCAGATACACGTCAAGGTAGTCCAGTTTGTAGAGTGAGACAGAGACCGAGTGTGGTTGATGGATAAAGCTTACCTCCATGCCTACTAGAGAGTGAACCAGATACACGTCAAGGTAGTCCAGTTTGTAGAGTGAGACAGAGACCGAGTGTGGTTGATGGATAAAGCTTACCTCCATGCCTACTAGAGAGTGAACCAGATACACGTCAAGGTAGTCCAGTTTGTAGAGTGAGACAGAGACCGAGTGTGGTTGATAGATAAAGCTTACCTCCATGCCTACTAGAGAGTGAACCAGATACACGTCAAGGTAGTCCAGTTTGTAGAGTGAGACAGAGACCGAGTGTGGTTGATGGATAAAGCTTACCTCCATGCCTACTAGAGAGTGAACCAGATACACGTCAAGGTAGTCCAGTTTGTAGAGTGAGACAGAGACCGAGTGTGGTTGATAGATAAAGCTTACCTCCATGCCTACTAGAGAGTGAACCAGATACACGTCAAGGTAGTCCAGTTTGTAGAGTGAGACAGAGACCGAGTGTGGTTGATGGATAAAGCTTACCTCCATGCCTACGAGAGAGTGAACCAGATACAATCCAAGGTAGTCCAGTTTGTAGAGAGGGACAGAGACCTAGTGTGGTTGATGGTTAAAGCTTACCGTCAGGCCTACGAGAGATTGAACCAGATACATGTCAAGATTGTCCAGTTTGAAGAGAGGGACAGAGACCTAGTATGGTTGATGGGTAAAACTTACCTTCAGGCCTACCTGAGAATGAACCAGATACAAGTCAAGACAGTCCAGTTTGTAGAGTAAGACAGACCTAGTGTGGTTGATCGGTAAAGATTAGCTTCAAGCCTACACGAGAATGAACCTGATACAAGTCAAAGTAGTCCAGTTGGTAGAGAGAGACAGAGACCTAGTGTGGTTGATGGGTAAAGCTTAGCTCATGCCTACAGGAGAATGAACCAGATAAAATTCAGTGTAGTCCAGTTTGAGAGAGAAAGAGACCTAGTGTGGTGGATGAGCGAGGCTTACCTTCATGCCTTAAGTAGAATGAACCAGATACAAGTCAATGTTGTCCAGTTTGTAGTGAGAGACAGAGACCGAGTGTGGTTGAGCAGTAAGGCTTACCTTCATGCCCACAGGAGTATGAACCAGATACAAGTCAAGATAGTCCAGTTTCAACTTGCGAAGACTCGCCATCACTGCAGGCTTTATATCTTTCGGATTCAGCATAGTAGGGGATAACTGCAAAGAAGAACAAAGAAGGTCCTTTGTGTTACGTACACTAGTAACCGTCTAATTCGGTATACTTGAGTTGAAAGTGGGATCCATCACGATTTATTTTACGACGTTCAGAAGATGGTGCAAAATGAAGAATAGAAATAACATTTGAAAAGTTCGTCATCAAATGTTGTTTGAAATGGCAGCAGCTGGCGTTTTCAGGTGAATACGCACAGTATCTCCTTTTGGGACCACTGGCATCTAAATTTGAACGTGTGCAGGTAAATTGATGACCAATTCAATCCTTCTCTCTCAAACAGTATTTCATGCTCGCAAGTGCTCAGTGGCGGGCCTCATGCCACACCAAATAATCAATTCCATAATGTACAGGTGAATAAATCTCAGTTATTTGAGAGAAGTCATCTACTATTTTTCATTTAGGAGGCCTTCAAATTATTTCCAGACACTATTATCATATACATATCTCAGTTTATCCCAGACAAATACGCTTTACTTGTGATTGCTCGAATTTGAAGAAAATGATCTTGTGTACATGGTATCACTATTGTAGGAGAAGCCTGTGGTTATCTTCTCGGTCTACGAACCATTGTGTTCTACGGTCTACGAAATATTTGTGCTCTTTCAGGTTGCCAGAAAAAGAATGCACATCCCAGCTAAGAAGGACTTAGTTTAAATTTGAATTGTGTAAAATTCTGTATATATCTCAAACTTAGTTTGCTAAAATGTTATATCGTTCATGGATCCTTGGAGGTATTAAGCCGTCTCTATATCTCAAAGACTCCCATGTTTCCTCCATACGGAACTATATCACATGTATGCGAAATGTATTATTAGATTTAAAATTATTATGACCAAGGTGTTAAATTTTAGTATTAAATCCTTAAACGGGTAACAAAATAAACTAGGGACATGTGGGGATTGTGTGTGGTATGCTATGTGGGAATCATGTGGGGAATGTGTAAGAAATTGGTAAATTCTCGACAATGACCAGGACTGTCTGTTCACTATCCACATATGTATATGCCCGACGAAATTTCCACTTCGTCCACGAAAGATCCTCATATGTAGGTATACTGCAGGGCATCATGTTCCATACATTCAATTTCCATACATTAAGATCCTCATATGTAGGTATACTGCTGGTGACCTTGATGTGGTGAGTGATAAGGATCTGAAATTACTCCTGATGAAGGGACCTAAATATAGAGAGCCAAGAAGAATAAATCTGAAGGCCGACCAGAAGACAGTCCTGTCTGCATTGGAACAGTACGTTATTGATTGGTCTAAGCGAGAAAAAGTTGAACCTACAGTACTCGCTGATTGGCTGGACCTCACCAAGAGCAAGGTCGTTGAAACAATCCGCCATATTGACAGAAGTACTCTTCCCCAAGCAAAACAAGTTCTGAGAAACCTCAATTCGCAAGAAGTTCTAGCAAATCTCCAGAGTAAATTCGTCATAGTCCCAGCAGACAAAGCTCCGAATAATATAATATTCATATGTAAATATTACTATTACCAGGTGCTGGTTAAAGAATTGAGTGTAGACATATCTTCATCAAATACGTCTACTTACTCCCCAACTGCATTTACTCTGGAAAATTTATTTAACAATCACAAAAAGTTTCTCAGTGAAAGAGGTATTTGTCTGCCAACAAATCATAATGACATACCAAAAATATACTGGACTCCCAAAATGCATAAATCACCATACAAAGCTAGATTCATAGCTGGTTCTAGAAGCTGCACCACCAAGCTTCTTTCAACCCTATTGACGAGGGCCCTTCAGGAGGTAAAAGCATTTTGGGAAAGGTATTGCGCCACTATTTCTCTGGCGTTGAATGTATGTGGATATTGAAAAACTCAAAATGTCTTACGGAAGAGCTTGATGCTAAAGGTCACATACCGTACAGACATGTATCCACATGGGATTTCTCGACTCTCTATACTACAATCCTCATCAGGACCTTATTGACCGTCTAAGTTCATTAATAGTATCTGTGTTCAAGAAAACTGATCGTAGATATATTAATGTCGGAAGCCATAAAGCATTCTTTATCTCGACTACATACAAGAGATATCATTCATGGGATGTTTCTTTGTTTATAGAGTTGCTTGAATTTCTCATTAAAAATATCTATGTGAAATTTGGCAACACAATATATCAGCAGCATATAGGTATTCCAATGGGTAATAATTGTGCACCCCTGTTGGGCGACCTGTATCTGTTCTCTTACGAATATGACTATATGCAGGCGCTTTCAAAAACCGATCCATTCAAAGCCCGTTCCTTCTCATTCACCAAACGCTATATAGACGATCTTCTCGCTGTGGATAATCGCTATATAAATGACGCAGTGAAGGATATATATCCACCTTCACTGATTTGAAGGAAACTACAGATAGCCCTACAGGCACATCTTATTTAGATCTCTATCTCTATAAAAATGAAGCGGGCATTCTCTCTCGTCGACTTTATGACAAAAGAGATGATTACAATTTCGATATCGTAAACCTCATCCCTTTCTGGATAGTAATATTCCAGTGGGACCCGTATATGGCGTATACATATCTCGCTTAGTAGCATTTGCTAGATCCTGTGTTAAATGTGATGATTTTAATCAACGTCACAAAACATTGTTGCAGAAATCTATGTAAAACAGGGCTATTCCACCAAGCGCCTCCACTCAAAGTTTCAAATTTGGCGATACATATCGCATGCTGATAGCAAAATACGAACGTAGCGTGCAAGATCTATGGCGCTACGTTTCGTAACTTGAGTCTAATTCCGCTTAACCCGGGGCTAGGGGCCGTATGAACCCATGTACTTCAAGATCCTCATGGTGCTCATATGAACAGGCACAATCAAAGCGTGACTGAGATACATCTTTTTTTTTGATATTTTTGGAACATCATGATGTCTTGCCGGCATCATTGAAAACTGTTGACCGCTTCTCTCTTGCAGGAAACAAGCCTATGTTTATGTATACTATGATTGTCTTTTTGAATTTGGTGCTAATACTGTTATGTGGAAAATGGAATAGGTCTTTGGATTATGGACGCGGATATTCTCTAATGGACGACGGCTGGATTATGAATGACGGACTAGACGCTTGTAATACATTCAATTTCCATACATTAAGATCCTCATATGTAGGGATTACTGTTCCACAACATTCCCACATGCAGAGATATTTTAGGGCAAATTTTCTACAGATAATCCTGGACCGATCAGTGCTCCGCAGTAAGTTCAGCACAGAAATATGCAGTACCAGGCAGTTAGTTACCTTTTAGTTCCATGCAGTCCACAACGGAACGGTTATTCACAGCAACTGAAATGATAACCTGCAAGTATTATATTCCTCAACTTTGGCATCGATTGGGAGGTTATATCTGAAAATTTACCAACTCTAGAAAAGGAATAATTTTCAACGTTATTTCTTTCATTAGGTAAGCTACATTTTGTCTACCTTTTGCATACATTAAACTGAATCGTAGGGTTATATATTTAGCTAGTGTTAATGGGCCTATTGTTTGCAGAATATAAAAATTGAGGTCGATGCGATCGCCAACGAATCATATCAGCTTGTGGATCAAAATATTGTCCACAGCAAATATGTGCTATAGCATATGATCATGCCAACGGTATAGCTGAAGGGCCTTAGCTGTGAACTATCTCGAGATGTCAACTTAATGATACGTAGTTTCGAATCCCTCTTTCGTTTTTGTATGACTTTAGACGTACTATTGCGAAGTTTCGACTTATTAGTCGAATTTGGACATATTGTTCAGACTTGTTAATCGAATTTGAGATGGTAACATAGAATTACTCAAAATGTCGACATAGCAGCTCGAAATGGCGATCTACTATCCCGAAATGTCGACTTAGCATCTCGAAATTTATCTCTCAATTTTGACTTACCAAACATTTCCTATTCTACTGATATGTGTTCATATATATTTAAAGAAATTGTCAATCACTACATGTGTAATGGTAGCTCTGTATTTCCCAAAATAGCTCCCAAACTGCATTTACTCTGGAAGATTTATTTAACAATCACAAAAAGTTTCTCAGGGAAAGAAATATTTGTCTTCCAACAAATCATAACGACATACCAAAACTATACTGGACTCCAAAATGCATAAATCACCATACAAAGCTAGATTCATAGCTGGTTCTAGAAGCTGCACCACCAAGCTTCTTTCAACCCTATTGACGAGGGCCCTTCAGGAGGTAAAAGCATTTTGGGAAAGGTATTGCGCCATTATTTCTAAGAACTCTGGCGTTGAATGTATGTGGACATTGAAAAACTCAAAATGTCTTACGGAAGAACTTGATGCTAAAGGTCACATACCGTACAGACATGTATCCACATGGGATTTCTCGACTCTCTATACTACAATCCCTCATCAGGACCTTATTGACCGTCTAAGTTCATTAATAGTATCTGTGTTCAAGAAAACTGATCGTAGATATATTAATGTCGGAAGCCATAAAGCATTCTTTAGCTCGACTACATACAAGAGATATCATTCATGGGATGTTTCTTTGTTTATAGAGTTGCTTGAATTTCTCATTAAAAATATCTATGTGAAATTTGGCAACAATATATCAGCAGCATATAGGTATTCCAATGGGTACTAATTGTGCACCCCTGTTGGCTGACCTGTATCTGTTCTCTTATGAATATGACTATATGCAGGCGCTTTCAAAAACCGATCCATTCAAAGCCCGTTCCTTCTCATTCACCAAACGCTATATAGACGATCTTCTCGCTGTGGATAATCGCTATATAAATGATGCAGTGAAAGATATATATCCACCTTCACTGGATTTGAAGGAAACTACAGATAGCCCTACAGGCACAACATATTTAGATCTGTATCTCTATAAAAATGAAGCGGGCATTCTCTCTTGTCGACTTTATGACAAAAGAGATTATTACAATTTCGACATCGTAAACTATCCCTTTCTGGACAGTAATATTCCAGTTGGACCTGCATATGGCGTATACATATCTCGCTAGTAGCATTTGCTAGATCCTGTGTTGAATGTTACGATTTTAATCAACGTCACAAAACATTATTGCAGAAACTTATAAAACAGGGCTATTCCACCAAGCGCCTCCACTCAAAGTTTCTCAAATTTGGCGATACATATCGCATGCTGATAGCAAAATACGAACGTAGCGTGCAAGATCTATGGCGCTACGTTTCGTAACTTGTGTCTAATTCCGCTTAACCCGGGGCTAGGGGCCGTATGAACCCATGTACTTCAAGATCCCCATGGTACTCATATGAACAGTCACAATCAAAGCGTGACTGAGATACATCATTCTCTAGATGACGAATTTACAACGATTATTATGGATTAAGAATACTGATCAGCGATACGGATTTTATATTTTTGGAACATCATGATGTCTTGTCGGCATCATTGAAAACTGTTGACTGCTTCTCTCTTGCAGGAAACGAGCCTATGTTTATGTATACTATGATTGTCCTTTTGAATTTGGTGCTAATACTGTTATATGGAATATGGAATAGGTCTTTGGATTATAGACGCGGATATTCTTTAATGGACGACGGCTGAATTATGAATGACGGACTAGACGCTTGTAATTTTGTGTTATTTGGAAACTCGGAAGACATATCGTATCCACCAATAATCATTTTATAGAAAATTAATAAATCGAGGTGTACCTCCTTATCTGGTTCGCCTATTAGTTACCTGATAAGGCAAACCAATTTTTGTGTTCAGAGAGGTGGTTTTGATGTTAACCTTTCCTTACTCCAAACCGCAGGCTGCTTGGAGTCGAGAGTGTATGCCGCTATATTGTATATATACAGAGAGAGAAGGCAGGATTCAGATTCGAGAGTGAGTAGCTAGATCTAAGTGATTACTTATCATTGTTTTCTTTCTTATTATTCAGCTGAGAATTCCCGAATTTAACGAATAGATACTTATGTTCACCCTCGTTCCAATATAAAAGACCGTCTTTTGCAAATTGCCTTGAAACGCGAAATAATACGCTGTCAAATTGGGTGCTCTCAATAACAAATCGAGCAGACTCCATAACGAGAACGAACCGCAGAATAGGAACAATAGGCTGTGACCCGGTGCGCGCTAGTGCCTCCTAGCGGTGAACTCCGCAGTTAGCTATTGCGGGACTGAGCCATTGTCGCAATCGAAGCATACAAAAGTTTCTCCTCTCGGAAGTAATTTTGGATCAAAGGAAAATTACCCAGGGTAAGGAATTAATAATAAATAAATATTGTTGTCTTTCTGGCATCTGTGAAGCCGTTGTAGATTTGTAACAAAAACATACATGTACCTGATATATACGTTTCACATGCTACATTACGTAACACACATATGAAGGAACACATGCAGACATACAGAGTAGATATCCGTATGTTCATACCACAGGCCCGCAAAACAAGAGTGTTGGTGGGTGTGGACGGTGGTATTACGGTGAAGTGTCGAAATATGGGGTCTCTATATATAACCCCATGCTTAATATAAAACCACATCAAGGTGTGAAACGCAGTTTGGGTGAATCTAGAAATAAGCGGTTTACCGCCAAACAAAATACATCAGCATATACTACAAGTATCACTTTATATATTCCCGTCATCAAATTAGTAAATTTGTGCAATTTTTTACCTTTGCCGGGCGATTCAAAATCCAACGTAGCTGTCCATCCATTCCGGAACACCAAGATTATGGCGGGCTTCGATGTCAATTCTGATTGGTCAGTCGCGACACGCCTCCGGCAAAGAGGTCACACACTGCCGGAGGCGTGTCGCGACTGACCAATCAGAATTGGGAACGAAGCCCGCCATAATTTTGGTGTTCCGGAATGGATGGACAGTTACGTTGGATTTTGAATCGCCCGGCAAAGGTAAAAAATGCACAAATTTGCTAATTTGACGATCGGAATATATAAAGTGATACCTGTAGAATATGCTGATGTATTTTGTTTGGCGGTAAACCGTTTATTTCTCGATTCACCCAAAGTGCCTTTCACACCTTGATGTGGTTTTATATAAAGCATGGGGTTATATATAGAGGCCCCATATTTTGACACTTCACCATAATACCACCGTCCACACAACCCAAAACTCTTTGTTTTGCGGGCCTGTGGTTCATACGCAGTATTTCATACCAGCCCCATAATTAACGGAATGTCTGAGAAGAATTCACGTTTACCGGTACACATTTCACTTGCACCAGCACATATACGTAAGGCAGAAAATTAATGCATTTCGTTATACAGACGCGTCAATTTTGTCTGCTTGGTCTGCAATGAACGATCAGCAGGCAGTAAACAAAGATCAGACCAATCTTTGTGACAGTCACTGTTATAACTTGTATACAGCATGGGCTCAGAGAAACTATAGGAATGAAAGCATGACCGTGGGTGAAATTGGTATTAATTGACATGAATATATGTGTGACTGGATTCATAGAAAACACTACGGCAATGAATGCATTGTACCCTTACTCAATAACACATACAACACAACACATATATTTGGAATGTCATGCGGTGCTAGCCATTTTCTATAATATCAATAATGAAATCATGGGCTCCTAAATCACGCCAGAATTGTACATCAGCTTTTAATCTGCCCTTAACGAGAATTTCAGCTAGTCCTTCGTGATATTCAAAATAGTCAACTGTAACATATTGTCCTTTCTCACACAGTTTATGTATCACATTCGACTCTTTACAATATGAACGTAATTCAGTATTAGAATGAACCCTATCTGGCCTGGGCTTTTTGTGACCTGCCCTGGCCTAGGGGGGGATGAAATGCCTCCCCCTATTTATTTTTCTTACCCCTTGAGCTTGGGGGTTGAAAATTACCGCACTATACCCTTGGGTCAAGCTCTACCAGGAAATGTAAAAAAAATCATGATTGCCGCATTGATGACGTCACAGTTACGTCATTTTTAAAAACGGCATTTTTGATCGATTCTTCGGTCAGATTTTCCGAATTTTTTATTTATGCAAATTCTCCGCAAAAACTGCATAACAAATTAGTAAATATTAATGTCATGTGAAATAAAATAGTTTTTGCACACTTTTCATCGCGAAAAAGCAGAAATTTTGAAGAAATATGACAAAAACAACTTTTCTGGTACCCCACTTGTTCGCCATCTTTAATTTACCCTTGATCCTTTGCTCGGGGGGTTATGCAAATAAGCTCAAAATAGCCCCAATATGATAAACTATAAAGTCACAGAGTTTCAGCTCTCCATTTTTCTGTCGTTCCGGAGATAGCGCAAATGCCCCCCCCCCAACCCCAACTCCCCCCCACCTCCAGACCTGGTAGGGTTAACTATGACATGCGTTTGCTTGACTCCATTTAGATCAGACGAGGGTCCCTCATCAGACAGATGTTCAGCTGGACGACTTGTCTTGTTTGAAAACTGGGGGTTGAGGAGGGGACAATCTCGGCGCCAATGCGAGAACTCCCCGCACTGATAACAGCAGCCGGACCGCCGACCGCTGTTGCTGCCACGAAAGGGCTGGTGCATATTAGGAAAATTGTTGCCGGCTATGGACAGCCTGAGTGACGGTCGCCTCTGGTCGTCGATAACCTCGGCCACCTGGATGGAATCGAGATCCGACCATAAAACGTTGTTTGGCCTTGATTTTCCGGATAGCTTTTCTTTCCGCTCGACTGATCTTTTTGTCATCTTCGGAATCTTCCGCCAGGCCGTTGGACACATATTGTCGAACGGTTTCCCATGCAACCTCCATCAGAAGAATCCGCAATTTTAACGAGTTTATTTCTCTGATTTTGTCTCTGGACTTCCTCTTCAATAATTCCGACAGCATACTTGTTTTCCGTATTGAAGAGCCCACTGAATATGGCCTAATTTTTCAATCATCTCATTATTGAAATTATACTGAATTTTGTTGCCGTTTCTTTTCTACGGATAGTCCTTTTCGGCCTTTAACTGCTGGACTTCTCGACTTGTCCTAGAGAAATCCTCACTTAATTTTTCAAGCTTGATGTTAACCGATTGCTCGATATCTCGTTTCGTTGAATTCACAGCCGCGGTGATATTGGTGTCATTCGACAAGAAAGCAGGAAAAATAAACTGGCGTGTGAACTTCAGACGTGAGAATCAGGCTTGTTCGTTACTTTGATGAGGTTAATAAGTAAATTATTAACTTATTAACCTCACCGGGTGGAGGTTATTAAGTAAATTATTAATCTCACCGGCTTCACTTATACACCTGAAGGCAAGCACAGCCCATTAATGACCAGGTAATTCGGGAAAATAAACAACTCGTGGCAGACAACGAAACAGTGTAATTGTGATTATTTACGCGAAACATCAGTCTGAACAATGTGAGATGACCGATTGTCATATTAGCATTTCATTAAATATCTTTCAGGGGTTTCTACCTGTGATAGTACCATGCGAATGATGCTGATTGTCTGGTATGATGATTATTCAACTGTCCGGTCACACAGTGTATGCGTGATGTTGGTCGGCGATTGGTCGCGCCACCGCGTGCCATTGAGACATCGGTTCGCTCTGACGACTGAGGTGATCGTTTGTGTCTAAATTATCTAATCGCTGTTATTTCGACCTACCTTAGTTGTAATGAACAGTTCTTCTCTTTTCACTTTGTTTTTACTCAGGAGTTCTTGTAGGGCATTGCCTATCTCGGCCTCATTTTGGTACGCCATGGCAGTATCGATATGTCTGTATCCACATTCCAGGGCCACCTTGACCGCTTCTTCCACCTGGCCTGGGGCTGACTGGAGAGCAAATGAAACAAAACACATATACACGACTTCCAAATCACGAGGATCGGGAGTTATCCTGTTGACAACAAGGTAGACTCTAGCACATTCCAGTGGATTTTTATGATTCAGCGTAAAATTGTATGGATTGAGGAGTGTTTATGGATTGAGGAGTGTTTATGGATTGAGGAGATTGAGGAGTGTTTATGGATTGAGGAGTGTTTATGGATTGAGGAGTGTTTATGCATTGAGGAGTGTTTATGCATTGAGGAGTGTTTATGGATTGAGGAGATTGAGGAGTGTTTATGGATTGAGGAGTGTTTATGGATTGAGGAGTGTTTATGGATTGAGGAGTGTTTATGCATTGAGGAGTGTTTATGCATTGAGGAGTGTTTTTGTTTATTGACATGTATTACATGTACACTCACGGCCGGTATATGATTCGCAAGCAAACATGAGCAAATGTTGGGAATGCGATGTTAAAAAATACTTCAACACAGTGATAGAAATTGAGGTTGTGATGGTTTCAGACACAACTCTTGGCATTACTGGCCCAGAAACATTGTATACGTATCTAGGCTACGGTAATTTTTGAAGACGGTTGACTAATTGATGTTCACTTGATGCCAGGATAACAACATCAAAGTATGATATCCATTCCTTAACATTTATGGAATCTGTTCATCTGTTTATCTCGGCCACTTACACAAAAATGACTCTCGTCAATAATGATCCAGCTTCTAATATGATTCAACTGGTTGAAGAAACTCCACATTCCAATAGATTGAGTATTATTGATCAACTAGAGAGAGGAACACCTGCCATGCTTTAACATGGCGTCTCGGGTCCTCTTCCCCATTAATCCTACATAAGGCCTACAACAGCGGGTTTGTTATACACGGGCCTGTATTACAACGTTCCGCTATCTAAAAGTGAACATCCTCATTCGCTGGTGTAATGTCCACAACCAACTGTAAAGTCCTTTTCTAAGCTACAAAATTGCAAAATATTTACTGCGTTTGACTGAGTTCGAAACTATGAAATAGTCGCGAACCAAATGTAGTGAGGCGGGGATTTTCTTTTCATTTTTGGGAAGGGCTTCATTCAAGTGATGTTTGGTTTTACACTGGCGGACCGACCAGTTATAATAACGTCGCGGTAAAGGTCGGTGTAGACACTTTGCTTCAAGAGTTCTTCTGTAACACCTCTCTTTGCTGTAACCGAAATGTAAATGAAGGAATGTAGGCCAAAAGTGTTCCCGCGTCACAAAAAGCGCAGTATTATTACGCGTGAGCCTCTTTCACAGGTCACAATCTGTTACTATGGAACTGCAAACAATTGCATGTCTGGGATTAAGGTCGGATGAAGGACAAGTTGCCTGGTATACTATTTCATAGACGAATGTCAGTACAAAACATATATGAAAAATTCCTACGAATATCTATTGTTAATTCTACCTTCCATGTATTGCCAGGTGAAGTAGTGTTTGCGTTGTGCTTGTGTGTCCCCCTCTCCACCCCCCCCAACCCACACATACTCCGCCTTCTTCCACAAAAAAAACAATAAGCATTAAAAGCGAATTTTAAATATAATTCCAGCCTCACTGCGTAATTGATGTCTAATTCTAAAGTTTTAAATGAATATTTAACTTGAATTTTAAATCGCAATTTTAGATCGAAATTTTAATAGAAAATGACAACTTTTAAATTCAAATTTAAAGTTCAAATTGAAATTTCTACTTTAAATTTCAAAATTAGAATTTCAATGTTATGTAAGATTAAAATATTTCGACGAAAATTCATATTTCAAGCTGATATTATAAGTTTATACTGGATGATGTCCCGAAACTGATTGATTCTCTTCAAATCAGTCTCAATTTGATCCCAACATGGTGTAAGATTTCAAATAACCTGCATGGTTTATTTTATGGCAGACTACCCTTGTTTTCTAACACGTGGCCGCTCTGTACGCGACCACATTTCCGGCAAGACCTTGGTGTAAGATCTCCCATTAAAAAGGCAGTATCCTTGACAAACGACTAACAATACAACTTGTAGTAAATCCTTGGTCAATTATATTTCGTGAATCTCGGCAAATCGTTGCCACATTTCCGCCTACAAGGGTGTTAAATATTTTCATCCGACACGTTCGTGATATATAGGCCTATCGATCTATCTCAGCAATCCAGCTAACATACACGGCATCCTTATTCAGATCCTAGTCAGACTGTTCCAGCCAAGGTGGAAATCTGAATGTAGCATATGATGTAATGGAACATGTTGAAAGTCCAGACTGCTAATCTATATTCATGAAGGTCGATCTACTTTTAACAACGATTGTACGATTGGAATAGTAAGGAATCCCAGAAATCAGTTCGTGAGTTACACGAAATCCAGAAACCGGACTTGCTGATTTTCCGGCGTAAATGCCGGTGTAGAACAAAACCGTTTGTGACGTGTGCAGATATATGCTGGATGTATGTGGTAGAGGATACGATGCGCCATGTTAAGGGGGTGACATGCAACTATAACTTTTCTCATAGAATCATAAGTGATCTGAATACTAAATAGGCAATACAGTTGGTGGCCAATATCATATACCAAAATGTTTCCCAAACCTTGCTGAATGTGAATACGACACCTGTTTGAACAAGCAATGTCAATTGGAGAACATAATTACAAAAACAATGGTTCTTGGGACTGTCAGCAGAAGTACATAAATATTAAACACACAATATTGAAAAGCAGTTGAGAATATTCTGTATAGTAGGTGTTACAACAAAGACTATGTTAGATATGAAAAATGATTTGGGAAGTATTTTTAAATATTTTTTTTACTTCTTCAATAATTGTCTTAGTCTAGAAATTTTGTGTACCCCACATGTGGATCAAATCACAGATATGTGTCAATTGGCAATTAATTATGCAGCTTCTTTCAGAACCAGGCACAATCACAACAGGCTGTGAATGAATGGACCACAATAGGCAATTGGGGATTGAATAGAAAGAATCTGGGGCATTTCCCTCACTGACTGCACAAACTGGTTTAGATGTATTAGCTTTTCAAACTAACACAGGTTGGCGATAGGAGTGTGACACACAGGTCTGTCTTGGATAGCTTAACACAGCTTTGGACTGTCCTTCATATTGGCCGACACGAATTATCGTTGCCTTGGACAATTATTTTGACACAGTAAATGATAAGAAATCTTTTAAAAATACTTTCCGATAGAATTTTGTTTTCTGACATAGTCTTTGTTGTTGCGGTGAATTCAAGCAATTTTTAGTACCATCTTTCAACAGTGTGTGTTTATTCTTTATTGACTTCTGCTGGCAGTGTCGAGACGCTTTGTTTCTGTAATTATATTCTCTAATTTACATTGTTTGTTCAAAGGGGTGTCTTATTCACATTCAGCAACGTTTGGGGAACATTTTGGTATATGATATTGGCCACAAACTGTATTGCCTATTTAGTAATCAGCTGACCTGTGATTCTATGAAAAAGGTATAGTTGCATATGTCACCCCCTTAAAACTTGGCTACACGTGAATCGTGTATACACTTACAAATATTTATTTAATAACGTCCTTTATATAATTGAAAAATATGGCCCGTCGTACGGATCATGCAAGCATGTTCAGGCCTCAAAGCTTTCAGGTAGGTCGAAATAAATTAAAGGCTATATAGTGACACAGGAAGTTAGCACAGAGTTACTAACCGTATTTGTTCCGGGAATGCTTGTGGAAATGTGTCATTTTTAGTACCAATTACAGTTTAGTTTTTGGCGTGCTCATAACTTCCGTTAGTTTCAATTAAATGGTTCAAATATATTGGTAATATACCTGAAACCTGATGACGTTATGTCTCACTTCTATGTCAGGATGCAATGTACATCCGTGACAATAACATGGCAGGAGGGGATCAGAGATAACCTGTCACCCACACTTATTTAACACGACATCAATTTAATTGCCAACGCGAGGTATTCGGCACAGTCCGAAGGGCTAGCTGTAATGTTATGTAAAATGACTAAACAAACGAGACGTCTTCAGACTGACTTGTGTATATTATTCCAAGATGGCGACTCCCAGACGCTGCTTGCCAGTAACCACATGTTGACTAATCGATCAAACAAACTAATCGATAAGCATTATCATTACAACTCCCCTTTTTACGAGTCGAATTAATGAGACGCTTTATATTGTACCATGGTTAATAGGGGAAACATACTCTTGCGTTCATGTCTGACATTATCAATAAATTTTTCAAATTAAATGAACTATAAAATTTTATCAATGAAATATGAAAAACTGCATGATACTTGTGACTCAAATGTTCATTCGCGGAATGTTCAAATGTTCATAATGAAATATTCATAACATAATGTTCACATGTCCTTCTTGAATGTCACTGTGATCCAGTTCGTTTACAATATATGAACTCAATTAAACATTATAAAACTGAACTCAGTAGTTTGTCTTGATTCTGCGAATAGCGGTGACTCACAAACTTCTTATCAACATATGAACTTCAAAGGACCTTGTACGTTAGGATGGACAAACCGCCCCAGCCAGCAGTCCGTTCACAACGGACCACGTGACTCCTATGGATAGATCCCGAGTTACTGCGGGACCACAGTGTGTAAGGCCAAGCAGTTTTTACTCGTGGATTTACATTCATTTTCTGCTGACTTAAATTGATATTATTTGATATTCGCCTGCCTTCTCTGTTACATTAATTATGTTATTTACATAAATGAGAAATCGAATACTGAAAATAAAATAGATTTTATTCGTCAATCAGTGAATTGAGCGTCTGCCGATTTCCGCGGTGTCATTATTTGGTGTGTACAATAATTATAACCTCTATGCACCTGCATCTATCTTATCTTGCATCAATTCGTAATATCGCCTATATCTTGACGCCAAAAACATCCGATCATTCATTCCTCAAACAAATATTCACAAATATATTGTAATCATGATACGAAATCGAAAAAAGCATTAAATTATTGAAAAATTTAGAAAGGATACTTTGGGATTCGAACCAGCAGACCATCAATCGAAACAGATCCAATCCTCTCGACTCTATCCATTCGGCCATACCGTACTCTCACTTGTAACGTTGCTTCAATTCTCGTATTTGAAAATGAGAACCATATCACGAAAACAACATTTCATAAAGTTTTAACTTTTTATATGAAGATAAACGATAACCAAAACGAGATTTGCTGGAGAGCTATGGATTCAGAAGTGCTTTATTACGTGTAAATAAACACCTCAACAAAGTAAGTTCCCCCCAAAATGTAGCCTCCTATTTTCCAAGATATTTCATCGATTGCGATGAAACTTCTCACACATCATCGGGATAACCATGCCGATATTGGGTAACAATGATTATTCTATAGGTCGTTTCATGCCTGAATGAGCATGCGCAAAGTTCAAGTCGGTCGTATTTCAAAAATTGCAGTAAAAAAATTAAAACGATTTTTCGAATGCATACAGTCACTTAATCACAAACTTAACACCTTAATAAAGTGTTACAGCAGTCCATTATGGTTAATATCGTGTGTATCCACCACGACACTGTATCGCTTGTCGGCAGCGATCTCGCATCGTGTTGATAAGGCGGGTGATCCGATGTTGAGGTATGGCTAACCACTCCTCTTGAAGCAGGCGACTTAGGTCATCAAGATTCGACTCTCTAAGGTACACAGCACGCTTCAATTGATCCCACAGATGCTCGATGGGGTTGAGATCCGGAGAGCTGGGCGGCCATTGCATCCGCTCAATGCCTTCATTCTCTAAAAAAAGCATTGACCACTCTCCCCCGATATGGGCGCGCATTGTCATCCATAAAAACGAACCCATCGCCAATGGCATCGGCATATGGCATCACCTGTGGACGGAGCACCTCAACAACATAGCGATTGGCGTTAAGGTTTCCATCAATCGAGATGAGGTCCGTCTTCCCCGTAGCACTGACGCCTCCCCAGACCATTACGTTGCCTCCTCCAAAGGGAGTCACAGGTTGCATACAACACTCCGCATGTTGCTCACCACGGCGACGCCACACACGCCTCCTACCATCAATATGACGAAGACAGGCACGGGTTTCATCGCTGAATAGGACGTTTGCCCACTGCTGTCTCGTCCATCGGGAATGTTCTCTTGCCCATGCGAGGCGCGCTCGCTTATGACGACACAGAAGTGCGGCTTTCTTGACCAGACGTCGAGCTCGTACGCCAACGGCTTTCAGGCGTCTCCTTACGGTCTGGTCACTCACCCTCCTTGCCCCGGCTCTAGCAGCTGCGTGCAACTGATTTATGATTTCTGTTGCTGAAATTCAGAGTAAATTCTTCATTTCAAAAAGATACTGGGCTATGAAAGGGAAATCGATTGATCGATGATAGACTTCATTGCAGACAATTTCATGCACGTCCTATTATGCTTCATACCTGTTGATGTTCTGCTCCTGAGGGTCACGTTTGAGATGTGTCTATCTTGCCTCCGAGTTGTTACCTTGGGTCGCCCACTTCTCGGCCTATCTTTCACCTCTCCCGTATACCAAAACTTGTCCCGTAATTTCCTGATGGCATTTGGACTGACGCCCGTTCTACGGGCAACTTGTTTTACTGGGGTGCTAGCATCCAAAAGTCCAATTGCGATGGCCCTATCCATATTTGATAGCCGGGGCATGGTGAAAAAAACAGACAGTTCGACTACTGTGAACATGGAACATCGGACTGAATTGGACTACTGGGAATCTTGTACACAAGGACAGTATTCCATTCTGTGACAGCAATTCATGTATGCACGTATTTGATCATTTCAGTCAGTGCAGGTGAAGGAGTCTGATTGCCTTGCAGTATTCTCCATGCCCGGCATGTGAAACGGCGCGAAATTTCCAATACTCCATGTTGAACATTCGTTACATTGGCCTTGTTAACACGATGCGAGATCGCTGCCGACAAGTGATACAGTGTCGTGGTGGATACACACGATATTAACCATAATGGACTGCTGTGACACTTTATTAAGGTGTTAAATTTGTGATTAAGTGACTGTATGCATTCGAAAAATCGTTTTAAATTTTTTATTGCAATTTTTGAAATACGACCGACTTGAACTTTGCGCATGCTCATTCAGGCATGAAACGACCTATAGAATAATCATTGTTACCCAATATCGGCATGGTTAGCCCGATGATGTGTGAGAAGTTTCATCGCAATCGATGAAATATCTTGGAAAATAGGAGGCTACATTTTGGGGGGAACTTACTTTTGTTGAGGTGTTTATATTTGTGGTTATAGTTTGTGAGTGAGTGATAAGGATCTGAAATTACTCCTGATGAAGGGACCTAAATATAGAGAGCCAAGAAGAATAAATCTGAAGGCCGACCAGAAGATAGTCCTGTCTGCATTGTAACAGTACGTTATTGATTGGTCTAAGCGAGAAAAAGTTGAACCTATAGTACTCGCTGATTGGCTGGACCTCACCAAGAGCAAGGTCGTTGAAACAATCCGCCATATTGACAGAAGTACTCTTCCCCAAGCAAAACAAGTACTGAGAAACCTCAATTCGCAAGAAGTTCTAGCAAATCTCAAGAGTAAATTCGTCATAGTCCCAGCAGACAAAGCTCCGAATAATATAATATTCATATGTAAATATTACTATTACCAGGTGCTGGTTAAAGAATTGAGTGTAGACATATCTTCATCAAATACGTCTACTTACTCCCAAACTGCATTTACTCTGGAAGATTTATTTAACAATAACAAAAAGTTTCTCAGGGAAAGAGGTATTTGTCTTCCAACCAATCATAACGACATACCAAAACTATACTGGACTCCCAAAATGCATAATCACCATACAAAGCTAGATTCATAGCTGGTTCTAGAAGCTGCACCACCAAGCTTCTTTCAACCCTATTGACGAGGGCCCTTCAGGAGGTAAAAAGCATTTTGGGAAAGGTATTGCGCCACTATTTCTAAGAACTCTGGCGTTGAATGTGTGTGGATATTGAAAAACTCAAAATGTCTTACGGAAGAGCTTGATGCTAAAGGTCACATACCGTACAGACATGTATCCACATGGGATTTCTCGACTCTCTATACTACATTAATAGTATCTGTGTTCAAGAAAACTGATCGTAGATATATTAATGTCGGAAGCCATAAAGCATTCTTTAGCTCGACTACATACAAGAGATATCATTCATGGGATGTTTCTTTGTTTATAGAGTTGCTTGAATTTCTCATTAAAAATATCTATGTGAAATTTGGCAACACAATATATCAGCAGCATATAGGTATTCCAATGGGTACTAATTGTGCACCCCTGTTGGCTGACCTGTATCTGTTCTCTTATGAATATGACTATATGCAGGCGCTTTCAAAAACCGATCCATTCAAAGCCCGTTCCTTCTCATTCACCAAACGCTATATAGACGATCTTCTCGCTGTGGATAATCGCTATATAAATGACGCAGTGAAGGATATATATCCACCTTCACTGGATTTGAAGGAAACTACAGATAGCCCTACAGGCACAACATATTTAGATCTGTATCTCTATAAAAATGAAGCGGGCATTCTCTCTCGTCGACTTTATGACAAAAGAGATGATTACAATTTCGACATCGTAAACTATCCCTTTCTGGATAGTAATATTCCAGTGGGACCTGCATATGGCGTATACATATCTCGCTTAGTAGCATTTGCTAGATCCTGTGTTAAATGTGATGATTTTAATCAACGTCACACAACATTGTTGCAGAAACTTATAAAACAGGGCTATTCCACCAAGCGCCTCCACTCAAAGTTTCTCAAATTTGGCGATACATATCGCATGCTGATAGCAAAATACGAACGTAGCGTGCAAGATCTATGGCGCTACGTTTCGTAACTTGTGTCTAATTCCGCTTAACCCGGGGCTAGGGGCCGTATGAACCATGAACCCATGGTACTCATATGAACAGTCACAATCAAAGCGTGACTGAGATGCATCTTTTTTTTTAGATGACGACTCTATAACGAATATTATGGATTAAGAATACTAATCAGCGATACGGATTTGATATTTCTGGAACATCATGATGTCTTGCCGGCATCATTGAAAACTGTTGACCGCTTCTCTCTTGCAGGAAACAAGCCTATGTTTATGTATACTATGATTGTCTTTTTGAATTTGATGCTAATATTGTTATGTGGAAAATGGAATAGGTCTTTGGATTATGGACGCGGATATTCTCTAATGGACGACGGCTGGATTATGAATGACGGACTAGACGTTTGTAATCCTAATCCAGTGAAAACGGATGGGTATGCTTTCACATAATCCGGTTCTGTTTTTTCATCTGCTATGCTTCTCACAACTTTGATGAAACCCAAATTCTGGGAAGCTCGAAACCCCAAAATTGGACTTTGATCTGTATCAGTGATGTGAAAATCTAAATAAATGTTCATCATTTTCAGTTTGCATTTGAACTTCACTGCCAGTCTATCACCTGTGTAGCTGGTGAGTGTCGATTTCGTGTTTTGTCTCTTAACACCTACAGTGTTCAACTCATTGAATACACTGAGAGGAAGAATGTTTGTCTGTGAACCAGTGTCAATCTTGAATTTCACAAGTTTCCCATGAACGTCTAAATTTACCAGACATTCATCTGCCTCTACATGTGGTTTGTCTTTCTTCTGTTGTTTTATCGCACCAATAAAGAATGTTTCATCCTCACTATCTGTGTCTGTGTTGTCATTTTCAACACCATGTACATTTTGCGAACGACAACAGCTCTCGAAATGATTTTGTCCGTTACATTTTCTACACACTTTGCCATAGGCTGGACATTTCCTCTGTTCGTGCCGATAACCACATTTTTTGCAGTCAAAACTTCTGTACTTCATTTTGTGACCATCACTTTTTTGAGTGTAATTGGAACCACTTTGATTTTGATGAAAGCCACTTTTTTGAGTGTACTTAGAACCACTTTGTTTTTTCTGAACACCACTTTTTTGAGTGTACTTGGATTTATAACCGTTACTTTGGTAATCGGTTTTCTGTTTCAATCCGTGCATTGTTAAACTGCTGGCACCTGGAGAATCTTCATTTAAGTTCTGCATTTGTTTTTGGGATTCTTCATTCGCTCTGCAAATGCTTTCCGGGATCTCTTTTTGGAATTTTGTCCTATTTTATTTTATTTTTTGTTTGTGCGTATAACATTTACACGCTAAAAATGGAGTACGAGAGATTTGTTCAAATAGGAGAGAGATTAGGTTTCACTGGAGACAAATTACATCAATTTGCTGAAACGAAAAATGCTGAATTTGAACAAAAAGAATGTGAAAAATTAGAAAGAGAAGAACGGGCTATAAAGAGAGAATTTGATAAAGGAGTGGCCGAAAGGATGAATAAGCTGCAAATTATTGATAAAGAAATTGAACTTGAAAGATTAAAAGCTGCTGTCCCTTCGAGGGATGGAAATGTCAAATCTGCTAGACCGAAACTTCCGGTCTTTAATGATAGAAATGATGATATTGATTCTTATTTGCAAAGATTTGAACGTTTTGCTGAGGGTCAGTCTTGGGATAGGAGACATTGGGCTGTCAATTTGAGTGCCTTATTGCAAGGTCGAGCGCTTAGTATTTATGCTGGACTATCTGTAGCAGATGCGCTAGATTACGAGAAATTGAAATGTGCCCTACTGAAAGGTTTTGAATTAACGGAAGACGGCTTTCGTCAAAAATTTCGTAGCTCTAGTCCAGAATCCACTGAAACGTACACTCAGTTTGTAGCCCGTATGGAAAATTACTTTGATCGTTGGCTCAAATTAGCTGGGTCTATTGAGGAGTTTGCGACCTTAAAAGATTTAATGTTACGGGAGCAGTTCTTGAATTCATGTCAAAGGGAGCTCTCCTTGTTTTTGAAAGAACGAACTCCGGAATCTGTAACTAAGATGGCGGAGTTAGCCGATCAGTATAGAGAGGCTCGTAGGGATGATTCACAAAAATACAGACGTCAGTCACAAGACGTTAGATTTCAAGGTAATAAACCTTCTCTGCAAAATAATCCGCCTAGAGGCCAAACAAATACAGCCAATCAAAACATGGAAAGGAAATGTTTCGGGTGCGGGAGTTTAACTCACCTGATTAAAGATTGTAAACAAAGCAGGAATGCAAAATACAAATCAAATTTCACAGGTGCAATGTATGACGATGATGCAAACCTGTCTGATGGTGATTTGCAAGAGTGCTGTTTTGTTGATTGTAAAGTACCCTTAAAGTGTGGTCATGAACTACCCTTGATGACTGGTGCATGTGACAGAAAGTGCAACGCCAGAATACGTAATGATATGCCAGTTTGTGAAGGTTTTGTACTTGGTAAAAGAGTTACTGTTCTTAGAGATAGTGGCTGCAGTGGTGTAGTTGTACGTAAAGATCTAGTTCCACTTGAGAAAATGACCAGTAAAATTAAACATTGTGTTTTGATAGACGGTACTGTTAGAAAAGTTCCGGTAGCGTGTTTTTATGTTGACACTCCGTATTTCACTGGTTGTGTAGAAGCTTTATGTATGGAGACGCCAATTTATGATTTGATTTTGGGTAATATAAAAGGTGTCTGTGCACCAGGTGATCCAAAGCCTGAATGGAAATGTATCATTGATCAATCAAATGACGTAGTAGGTCATGCTGTGCAAACAAGGGCACAGAAACAAAAGGAAAGTGAAGGTTTCAAGTTCTTGAAAACTCCTCTGGGTTCCATTGATGTAACTGTTGAAGAAATCAAATCTGATCAAGGCGAAGATTCTACTTTGGAGAAGATTAGAGATTTAAGTAAAACCGGTAACATCCGGGTTACAAAAACTGGAACTTCTAAATTTCTCAAACGAGATGGGTTAATTTTCAGGGAGTTTACCTCGCCTAAAGTGGAACACGGAGAAGTTTTCCAACAATTGGTTGTACCCAGTAAGCATCGCCACAAGGTCATGACCTTGGCACATGAATGTATATTAGCAGGACACCTGGGTGCTCGTAAAACCACAAGTAAAATTCTGACTCATTTCTTTTGGCCAGGCATTCATAGTGACGTAGTACGTTTTTGTAGATCATGTGATGTGTGCCAGAGAACATTCCCCAAAGGCAGAGTAACTGTTGTTCCGTTAGGGGATATGCCACTCATTGAAACTCCGTTCCAGCGTGTAGCCATTGATTTAGTTGGCCCAATTAAGCCTGCTTCCGATAGCGGATATCGATACATACTTACGTTAGTTGATTACGCTACGCGTTACCCCGAAGCCGTGCCTTTAAAAGGTATTGAAACCGAACGCGTTGCCGAGGCGCTGGTTAATATATTCACACGTGTTGGGGTTCCACGCGAAATTTTGACCGATATGTGTTCACAGTTTACGTCTGATCTAATGAAATCCATTAGCCGATTGTTGTCTATAAAACAATTAACCACCACGCCTTATCACCCTGCTTGTAATGGACTCGTCGAACGTTTCAACGGTACGTTGAAAAGTATGTTACGTAAGTTGTCAGCTGAACGACCGAAAGATTGGGACAGGTACGTAGGCCCACTTCTCTTTGCGTATCGTGAGGCTCCCCAGGAAAGTCTTGGATTCTCTCCCTTTGAGTTGCTCTACGGTCGATCGGTAAGAGGTCCTATGGCCATACTCAAAGAGTTATGGACACATGATATTGAAAGTTCAGAGGTCAAAACTACGTATCAATACGTCATCGATTTGAGAAATCGTCTCCAAGAAACGTGTAAATTAGCCACACAGGAGTTACGCAAATCTCAGAAACGATATAAGAAGTATTATGATCGACGCGCACGTGATCGTAAGTTCATAGTTGGAGACAAGGTTTTGATACTACTGCCGACAGACCATAACAAGCTACTTATGCAATGGCGCGGTCCGTATACTATCATAGAGAAAGTTGGAAACTGCGATTATCGTTTGAATTTGAAAGGTAAGGTGAAAACATTTCACGCTAATCTTCTCAAGAAATATGAAGAACGAGCAGAAGTTAGTAACGCTGTTTTTGACAACGGATTGGGTTATCTGAACTGCGCATGCGTCGCTGTTATAGAGGATGACGAAGTCCAAGAAATTTGTATTCCGGAGGTTGCCGAAATGCCATCCATCGCAAAGGAAACTGTGAAAGACGTGAAATTGTCTGAAGTTTTGTCCCACCCTGAACGTATGCAAATGCAAGCTTTACTTAATGAGTTTTCTGATGTTCTTACTGACGTTCCAAGGCGAACAACCCTCGCTGAACACGATATCAAACTTTTGAGCGATGAACCGGTTCGTTCTAGACCTTATCCGCTTCCAGTTGCGATGCGTGAAACTATCCAAAAAGAAATCGAGCAAATGTTGGAAATGGATATTATAGAACCATCTGATTCCCCGTATGCCTCTCCCATTGTCTTAGTTAAAAAGAAAGATGGCAGCAATAGGTTTTGCGTTGATTACCGGAAGTTAAACCGTGTTACTGCCTTTGACTGTGAACCGATACCGAACCCTGAGGAAATGTTTGCCAAATTATCCAATAGTTGTTACTTTACTAAAATTGATCTCACTAAAGGTTACTGGCAATTACCCATGGCACATAGTGCAAAGGAGAAAACTGCTTTTGTTACACCAGAAGGGCTCTTCCACTTTAAAACAATGCCTTTTGGTTTGGTCACAGCTCCAGCCTCATTTAGCAGGATGATGAGAAAACTTTTGAGAGGTTTGAAATCTGTCATGAATTACATAGATGATATCCTTGTTTTCAGCCAGACGTGGGAAAGCCATCTTGAGGATGTGAGGAAAGTATTAGTGCGCTTGCGCGAAGCTAAAATAGTTGCGCGCCCAACTAAGTGCTTATTTGGATTTAGAAAACTGGATTTTCTAGGTCATGTGGTTGGTGAAGGCATGGTCAAACCGGATCCTGGTAAGTTAGAGGCAATTAGTAAGGCTCCGCGTCCAAGTACTAAAAAGCAAATGCGTTCGTTTTTGGGGCTCGCTAGTTTTTACCGGAAGTTCATCCCTAACTTTTCAGCCATTGCAGCTCCTCTATCGGATCTTACTGCTAAAGGTCTCCCAAACAGTGTTAATTGGGGTGTGAGTCAAGAGAATGAATTTCTTGCCTTAAAGAAAAGTCTTTCTGCTTCTCCCATTTTGAGATTACCAGACTTTAAGAAGGTCTTTGTATTGCAAACCGACGCGTCAGATGTTGGATTAGGCGCGATTCTTCTTCAAGAGCATGAAGGTGAATATTTTCCTGTAGCGTACGCGAGTCGGAAGTTGTTGCCGCGAGAACAAAAGTTTTCTGTGATTGAGCGTGAAAGTCTCGCTGTGGTATGGGGAATAGAGAAATTCCAAATTTACTTGTATGGCAAGGAATTCATCTTGGAGATAGACCATCAGCCGTTGCTTTATTTGAATAGGTCAAAAGTGGCAAACGCGAGGTTGATGAGGTGGGCGTTATCACTTCAGCCTTATCGCTTTCGCATTAAGGCGATTCGGGGTTCGGACAACGTCGGTGCCGATTGTTTGAGTAGGAATGTCTTGGGGATGATCCTGTCACAAAACTTTGAAAAAAAAATGTTATACATTTTTTTTTACCCTAGGGATGGAGGAGTGTCACAAATTGCCATAATTTGTTTTTATAACGTGTTTTTGGTGATGTGTGTAATGCCTAGTGTTTAGATGGTAAACAAAATATTTACAGTGTAGTCCGACTTGTATTCGTGTTCATCTTAAATGCAGTATTGGTTTGTACCGGATTGGTGGTTGGCTTGTCATCGGGGTGTTGGAAGTCTCACACAAATATTCGTGTGGAGCTTTTGTGTAAGACGATACTGGATAGTGTTTGTGTATAATTTGGTTTAGCACCCAGGTAAATGCAATTCCTGTGTGTTAGGTACTCTCATGTTGAGCGTGCACGATGCCCTATTGTGATTTGTAGTGGCACTAACTGTATGTAAATAATCTTTTGCTATATTAACTGAACTGTAGGGTTAGTTAGACAGTCGCCCTGATACCAGTTGTTCAGAACGGTTGGGGACTGGAAAGAAAGCTATGATGTCGAAGTCCAGCCGTGAGTATTGTACATGTATCGTTTGTGAAGTTGTGTTTGTACATTTAGCCGTTCAATATTGTTAATCTTTGAACCGCTATAGACCAACTGTTATGTCGAATGTATAATTAGAGATGGTCCGTGAATTATTGCTTTATATAATTGAATATACAGATTGTACTGAATGCATTCTGTATTTACAGATCACCCGGTATTATGAGGTGTCGTATACAGGCGTAGCGACTAATCCAAGGACAACGCACTTAGCTGTCTTGGCAAAAACTGAGCGGGCCAAGTTTGAGGACTGGAGTTTCTCAACAGCGTGGATGGTGTATTATCGGATTCGGTCGGACGCGGCGGTATACGCGTACGGTACTGGCAATATTTGGTGAGATCGAACTAAACTGATATTTGATGTGCGGTACACTGTAAATCGGAGTGTTCTAGATGAAAACGATGAACTTGTAGGACTGTATGTGGATTCTGTGGACTGTCTTCGGTGTGTGAACTGTTTGCATGTTGTATTGGTGTATTTATACTCTCGGTTGGTCTGGTTGTATAATGTATTAAATTTGTTTATATTTTAAACATTGGTGTTTGACTTTGTTTACCATAGGACCCGTGACACATACTCAAATTCAGGTACAGTTCGGCCGTTTGTTTCCAACGCCGCCAGCGTTCCGCTAAATTACTGTCAACAAAATCCATCTCCGCAGGCTGTTTGAGATTCTCCATGGTTGCCGATAAATTCTTTCACACCTACACTTCTTTTTGGCGAGGTTCGTTAGTTCTGACACCATGTAATGTTATGTAAAATGACTAAACAAACGAGACGTCTTCAGACTGACTTGTGTATATTATTCCAAGATGGCGTCTCCCAGACGCTGCTTGCCAGTAAGCACATGTTGACTAATCGATCAAACAAACTAATCGATAAGCATTATCATTACACTAGCTTTAATTTGGCGTATCGGATTACATACAGGACTGCACGCCTTGCAGCACCGCACTAGGCGTTGATAATTGGAGTAGTGTCGTGTTACATAAGTGATGCTAGATTTCAGGATAAGCGACTACCTGTCAATCAGCACGTGATGCAAACATGGATGATACGTTATCGGGGTTTGGATCTATTGGGCTACACCAATTTCCCAAAAGACTTTACTCACTAGTTCTGAAGAAGAAAAATGTTGTTGTCTCAAATTTGGACCGGAAAGGGTTGGGGGCGGAGGGGGGGGGGGAGCAAATGCGAGTCGGATAATCAGATATTCTCCCAGAAGAATCAACGATAAAATCTAATTCATTTTAAAACTTCTTGTGTTGAACAATTCGAAACAATTGTTTCCAAAATACTTAACATGATAGCCTTCACCAAAAAAAAGCATTCACCTTCACAGTAGAAATTCACTGTTCCGTTTGTATTAAGTGAACAATTATCGCAAAATTCAAAATATTCATCCTGTGACCGGAACAGGAGAACAAAGATTTTTCCGACCGTCTGATATCGTACAGGAAGAATACACGAAGATGACAAACTCTGAGCTTCTCCATTTTCGTTTTCGTGTAGGAGCTCAGAGTTTGTTGTATTAATCACATCCAATTAATATTTTTAAAATGCAAGAAATACAAAGAAAACGTCTTTACCTGCCATGTCCCAAGTCCCAGTATAGGGACTGTCTTGCCATTGTTAAACCTCAGGAACTGACTTCCCACTTTCGACGTCATCTTCTGTTACAGGATTTGTCTGCCAGTGGAAATATATATGCTTTTGGTTTATGATGTAACCTCTGGTATATATGCTAATTCAATTAGAAAGAATCATGCGGTTCTCGTGCCAATCAATGACGATGCAAAATAATTCAGACGCACCCATGCTCATGCACGATGCAACGGTTCAGACGACGTATCCGTCAGTGCAAAAACTTCACCATGCATGCATTACGAATATCCATCAGTGACTTGTGTAATTGAGAAATGTTTGCATGGCTAAATACATGTATCTTAATCCCTTGGCAGCCATCCTGAATATTACTGTTTCATTGATGCAGTGGTGGGCCAGTGTTTAACTTTCCCAGGTGAACCATATCTGTAACTATACTGTTATCTCTATTAAGCAGGTACTTAAACAGGTCCACCCTGTACACCAAGTACTCCATAACCTTTATCTTAAGACTTATCCTGTCATGTGACATAGCTAAATCAGCCCGATGTCTGAGTTATTCTGCTCAGTTTAATGTCGGCTGCCCTCGAGACTACATGCATATATTACCACCATCCACCCCACCGACCTCCTTCATGAACCCTGTCATTGGCATACTAATGAACTCTATAATACTTTTCTATACATGAGCATAACCCCGGAGATAAACCATCAACTGCACAATCCACACTCTGGGCACTTTCGATCACTATTATCCGCACATACCATGGAGTTTATTAAAACCCATGCTCATACAGTCTCAAAAATTCTGACTAGTCTACGTTAAGCCATAAAATTACCAGGCTTGACCTCACAGCATTCGGAACCAATGCCTGATCGATGCTCCAGGACAACTACGCCAGAAATATATGTCAAACATGATCACCTGATCATTGGCCAACTATTTCCACGACAAATTCGTCCTAGATCCAGGTCCCACAACAAACACTCTGGTTATTCATTTCATTCCGGTCGATCGTGGCCTAAGTTCGAGCAGTTGATGAGTGGTTCTCAGCTCTGCATATCCACTGCGTGTAATTTGCCATGTTGGCGCAAAGATGGGAATATGCATGAAGCTAATTGCATTGGTTCCAAATGATTCACTTTAGGTTGTATGTCAGCTGCTAGTAGGCTGCAATTACAGCAGACTTGCAGTTGAGGTACAGCCTAAAATTCCTTCAACATCCAGATGTAGTCAATTTGCAGTGGTTCCAAATATTTGACTTAGAGCTGCGAACACAGTTGACTTGCGCTTGAAATGCAGTCTCAAAGGCAGTGGATTTGAAGCCAGTCTTTTCCAGCTGCAGGCACAAGCTGCATATCCGATGCAATTGAGGTTGCAACTCAACTGCAATTTGTAGTTATTTTGCAACAGTTACAAGTATTTAAATTGAGGATACAAATTGAAGTGCAGCTGAGATGCAGTTTTCCAGGTCACCCACCATCAGATGATGACAAATAAAAATTCGCTTCAAAAAATTCACTGCAAGCCAATGCTGAAATTCAGAAATTAATATGTAGGGCTACATGAGACACTAACATAGAATAGCTTACAGACTGACTGACTATAGTTATTGCTATTTTCAGAGTATATGCATAACTCCTAGCAATACTGTTTATCAAATCCCCCTATAGTTGTCATTTTCTGGCATAATTGCAGCTTATCAGTTCTTGTATCAGATGCGTTGACCATTTTAAATACAACATATTAATTGCCTTAAAAAACTCTTCAGACTGATGCAGATCTCCATGGCCAGTTGTAATGTGAATTTCCCTCCAGAAAAAATAGCTCAATTGTTTTTTTCATCATCACCGCCCCTCGTGTCAAAAACAGTCAACGTTATTGAGAAGACATGAGGAGTGAATGCAGTTGATTTGCAGCTGATCAGTTATCTCAATAGATTTCGAGGATATGCAGCTGATTTGCAGTGGATTAGTTTTTGTATAGCATTTTTAAGTGGATACAGTTGATGTGCAACTGAGATTTACAGTCTTATTGGATCGAGCTGAATTATGCAGTTGATTTACAGCCTTATCCAGCCCCGAATGATACCCGCGTGTCAACCCATTTGCAGCGGTGGCTGTAATTCAGTTGCACTTTACAGTGTCGCTGCCGAAATCTGCTGCTGAAATGCAGTGACACTGCAAATTGCGTGCGGGGGGATCGAACAGAGTAAAACTATTTTTATTGCGTATAAATAATATAATTGTACAGTAGATAATATAAACATTCTATTTACTTCCTAATTCGCACATTCACTCAGGTCCTTATATCACTCTTGGATATTCCAAAACATCATGTTAGAGCCTAATGTGATCATCAACACGCGGATTTGGCAAGATTTCAATACAGTATAAAATAGGGCCCTTTTATGTTGAATTTATCTATCCGTAATTCTTTTTATGCTATGTGTTTTTCACTGGAGATTTGGTCCATAAATATGTTTAGGAGCGATTCGAAATTGAGTTCCATTTTTTGAGTATTTATTTGTGTAAACTTATCCTTTTGTCAACAGCATCAACGTGTTGATAGTTCTTTTGTTCTTTTGTTCCTGTTCTTTTCCCCCAACCTGATATGATTTTGTCTTTGTTGATTTCCCCATGTCGACCCAATGGCTTTAGCCATTCTTCTAAATCTTCCCAGTGTTTTTTAACTTTTGAACAAGAAATAAATATATGCTCGATTGTTTCTCTTGCACTTCAACAATAGTCACAATTATCGTTGTCTTTGATAGAGATTGTACGTAAAATAGAATTTGTCACCAGTATCCGCTGTAATATTTTAAACTCTATATCTCGTAGTTTCGTGTAGACTGTACAATCAAAAGTGGTTTTGTGTACAACTTCCCAATTGATGTGGGAATCGAGATTTAAAATACCTCCCCATTTATCTTCAGCCCTTAATTTCAAGTTGTGTTCATAATCAAGAATATCATAGAACTTTCTACATCCCTTCCTCTGCCCTGCCAAAAGTTGAAGGTGAGAGCTAAACACCGGACTTGTTTTTTGTTTACCTGAAAAACCTGTCATTTTATTTTTCCATTCATTAGGTATACTCCTTAATAATTTTGTGTATACTCCTTAATAACTTTGTATACTCCAGAAATGTTCCTTTTATATCATATTGTGATTTTATATCAGTGAAGTTGAAAAAAGTTTCCATTTGTATCTATCAAATCTCCTAGATATCGAACTTGTTTGTCATACCAGTTCCTCACAAAATAAGATGAGTGTTAAATAAGATGAATTTGAGTTGAACCATAAAGGTTCATTGAATAAATCATTTGACGATGTGACCTTTAATTTTCGTTGTAACTCGTACCACGACAGAAAGGTATCTTTCCAGAAGGGGTTCGTTATGCTGTTCAAGTTACTCTTTAACCAGTTTGCACCCAGAGTACACACATACATATGTATATTGATGTCCAGACGATTTTGCCATTTCCGGTTATCAAAGATTAATCTCCGGATCCATGATACCTTTAGGGACCGAATAAACGACACAAGATTAACCATTCGTAGACCGCCGTAGTTGTAGTCTTGAGTAATTTGTATCATCTTGAATTTATCAGGCTTCCCATCCCATACCACTTTGTATAGTATAGAGTTTAAATTTTGTATAATATCATCCAGTTGGTTTGGCAGGGCAATGAAGAGATGTAGACGTTTCGTCAAAGCAAGAGATTTTATCACCGTTATTCTGCCTAGAAGGGTCAAATTTCACAGTTCCCATATATGAAGTTCTTTTTTCATGTCATTTATCTTTGAAATATAATTAATTTTCCAAACATTATGGAAATCTGTTGTAGGAATGTTTATGCCTAATACACAGAAATCATTTACCCAATCAAGTTTGACATATCGACATAGTTTAATATTCGATCCCGACGTTTTTTGAAGCTATCCATACTGCTTTCGTTTAGTCTACATTTAGTTTAAGATAATTTATAGAACATATTTAAACAGTTGACTGCTGTTGTCAAAAATTCTTCTGAACCATCAAGGATTGGCTGTATCGTCAGAATATTGACTAACTTTGAATTCTGCGTGTCCAATTGTAATGCTTTTAATATTCTCAATTTTTCTAATCATTGCGCCAAGGACTTCTGCGCAAAGTAGAAAAAGATATGGTGAAATCGGGTCTCCCTGTCTACACCCACGGTTCATTTCAAAGAAGGAAGAAATGTTTCCATTCTGTATGATACATGTTTTTAAACTTGTATGACACAATTTTATCCATTTTTGCAATGTTTTCCCAAAATTGAATGATTTTATCACTTTATCAAGAGAGTCCCACGATACCGAGTCGTAGACCTTTTCAAAGTCTTTTGGCAAAAGCAAACCGGGTATTTCTTGTTCTTTTGTTTCGAACATGATGTCGTAGATGAGCCGAATGTTTTCTCCAATATATCTGCCTGAGATGAACACCTGATCTTCATTCACAAGTTTATCTAACACCGTTTTGATTCTATTTGAGATACATCCTGATATCAATTTGTAACTAACATTCAGTAAGATGATGGGCTAGTTTTGTATAAAATTTCGTGGTTTATTTGGCTTAGGGAGGCAAGTTATCACACCCTGTTTCTGAACTAAAGAAATGATCGAAATCAGCATTCGCGAAACCTAAAACAAAATATCATATGTTTTTCCAAAAAGACTTTGTAAAATTCTACCGTGAATCCGTCCAGTCCCGGGCTTTTATCAGTCTTCATATGTCCGTTAATTCTCCATAGGTGATGTGTTCTTCTAAGATATCGGCTTCAGTTTTTCTAAGTGATTCAGTTCTAAATTTTCTAAAAATAGGTTGGTATTCTCTAGTGTTTCATTTGAATTTGAATACAACTGTTCATAAAATGATTTTTGCTGTTGCAAGATATCCTTAGTTTTGTATATATCGTTCCCATTGTTGTAGTTAATTTTATTATTAATTTATTCGTATAATTCCCTTTTTCTAGTCATAGAAAACATTTTGTGGGTTTTTCCCCATCTTCTATCCATTTTAGTTTCGTTCTTTTGATCAAACCTTCGATTTTTTTCTTTCTTACGTTTTCTAATTCCAATTTAATGTCTCTCAGTTGATCAAGTTTGTTTTCTGCAATTTGTATAAAGTTGCATTGTATTTCCTCTTCATGTTGTACAATTCGCTCTTCTAATTCAGTCTCTCTCTTTGTATCAACTTCCTTTTTTGGTTAAGAAAATTTGATTGTTTCGCCTTTTATCTTCACTAGTAAGGTTTCTAAGAACAACTAGTCCTCTATACACAACTGTTTCCTCTGATTTTGAAACATTTTGTAGTTTCTCTCGCGAATAAGGTATGGCTGCATATTCTTCTACTGTTTCAGATATGATAGATTTAACCAGATTTAGATACTCCATTTCATTTAATGGTGACCAGTTGGATTCCAGTAGCCCCTACCTCTTTGTGAATAAATGAATTTGCACTTTAAGGTAACCGCCGAATGATCACTCTTATAGCCTTCTATTATAGCTGCCTCAGTTGTAATATTGAAAATGTCATTTTAATATTGAAAAAGTCTAACCTAGCCTGCTTTCTGGGATTTCTCCTTCTTCATGTATAGCGTCTGATGTTTTCAGGCAATACTCTCCACACATCAACGTAATCTTTTGTCTTTATGAGGTCTAGGACGGATTCCCCGTTGTTTGGGTGATTTATATGTTTATAATTATCGGCGTCTATTTCTGAATTCAGGACTGGATTCCAGTCACCACAGATTATCACAGATGAATTTCCTATTTCTTTGTTTGACTGTATCAAAAAAGGGTTTTTTTCGTGTTAGAAACATAAGTACTTACTAATGTTACCGGAACGTCATGAATTTCCACATTGATAATTATCTAATTTACTTGGGGTTCAATATCGACGTTTATGACTTTATAATCAAAGTTTTTCTTAAACAAGATGATTACCCTACGTGAATTTGACGGAAAAGAGCTCACCCAGGCATCATTCCCGCACTCACTACGTATAATGTCTTTATTTTTAGTGTCCGTGTGAGTATAATGTAGACAGATTATAGAAAAGTTTTTCTTTTTATATTAGTGAAACATCTTTTCTATTCTTTGGATCAGCTAACCCTTGCGTATTCATTGAAACAATATTGACAGTCTCAGCCAAAGTAGCAGTTCATGGAAACCAAATCTTGTCGGGATGACAAGTTCATAATGGGTATCACATATGAAAGTTGATATATGCTGCCTGACATATAGAGGTTGAGAACTAAATGGAGTAAAATTGTTAACAATTCTGTAAATACCATTTGAATGATGCATATACGAGTCACGCAAAACAGGACCTTTTCCTAGCACACTATAGCACACACATACGATCATCATCTTCTCAATCACATATACAACAAGAAAAATAAATGAAAAAAAAGACAGAGACAAACAGTCTCACAGGAGTTTTTCTCTCCCGATTGGGATGCGTTTAATTAACACTAGTAATTTATATAATATTTATATTATCTTTCTTTTAACACTTGATTCTTTTTTAACTAATTCATAGGTTATCTGTGTACATGTATGTAAACCACTGTATGCGAAAACAGACATTGAGGAAAAAGTCAGTATGGTTGATTTGTCTCACCGCTATGTACAAATATCTTCAGCAATATGTTACGTATATATCGACCATTACCGAGAGTGATTTTCTAACAGCGTAACTTAATAGGCATCGCTGTTCAAATAAAGGTGCACCTTTCTTTGTCGACTTTCGTACTGTAGATTACCGGTCTGGCGAAAGGAAACAATTGCTTATAATTTTCATGAAATTTACTTTTCTACTTATAGCACTAATCATTCAAATAGATTGAATTTTGATTCACTTTCCTATTTGTATCTGTACATTTAAATTTCGTTAATTTCAATAATTTTGCATTCAAATTTCGTTAATTTAAAAAATTTAACTATATTTACATGTATTGTATTCGAAATATTCCACTGGTACGCACTGGCTTTGTTACTTTTTTTCATATATATTTACATGCAACGTATATGGTTCATGCAATTTGTTCACACTTCGACCAATAATACCCTTGGGTGAAGTACAATAATATATTGAAGGAAATTTATCGGCAATATATGGAGCAATTCAAACCATTTCTAATTATTATTTTCGTCGGATATATATGTACATGATTTATTTAATTCTCGACTCTCATACAATCAAACGCATTATTATGGTAGCTCCATCTTGATATATACATGCCCGTAGTCAAATATGGATTCATATGTGATTTGTAAGACAGAGCAAAACTTACCTTTAGACAGCTACGAGAGTCCGATAGATCAAACTACACTCTACAAATATACAAGTATATAGAAGTATATAGAGGGAAGCAAACTCTACCTTATTATATACTGTAAAGAGATCACGGAAAGGAAAACTCACCTTCTGACAGTACGACAGCCTGGCAGATCGAACTCTAATGTAAATGGAAGGGTCGCATTACACAGCAAGATACTAAACCCAAGTTCACCCTAAATACTGACCAAACGTGTTCCTAGCTTAATTTGCTGATTTCACAGAGCGATCCCAAATTAAGATTATCCTAAATTATTGCTCAAATCTTGGTCTACTCGTGACCATGACTAACTTTAAAGACCAGCCTTTAATGTCCCGACTACCTTGCGGAATATCGAATTTCTGTCGATCTTTTCGATTCAGTACCCCAGTATTCTTCAATCGAACGCCGTCTTCACGCTGGGGATGAGTAGAAAACTAGGGGCGTGATAAGCGAACCTATGAATAAAAGGCGATATATTTACAATATTCCAGACGATAGCATTCAATGACAATATTACTTCGACTACATCAGAAGCAAATCAGCTTGCTTCTGCTTACATGTATTTTTTCATATTCGCTAACTTGTCCGTGTCGCAATGGTGCACGATTCGAAAAAAAATAGAATACGTCTATTTTATGCATTTATTTGGTCAAATGGCTATATTTAGGCTTCGTTTCATCTAACATTTGTGAACAACCATTCACTTGCAGTGACACATCGACTTTACTACAGATGCTCAAAATGACCATGAAATATTTGACCAGACCGAGAAATATGTCCAGGCTGTCTGTATAATTCGTCCACGGTCAATATGAGTCTAAAGGAAATGACACCATATAAGTTACACTCAAAATGACCATCCTTCCGACAGATTGATTTCCTTTCAGTTTCATTTATTTTCTGTAAGCTTCCTCAATGCTATGCTTAGATTGCATTTACATCTGTATATAGAAGTTAAACCTAATTGTCTACTGATTATACTTAAAACCAAGTCTCCCTTGGAACACATGTGTATTTCATTGTACTGAGAATCTGTTTCTCTCTTGAACACAGACTGTTCATTGCATAGAGGCTAATGGAATTGCTTCGTATATAACTTGTGTACCACGATCGACGTCTCCAGTGAATAAACAAAAGTTTATCTGCACAGCAGAGACTGGTCCTGTGGAAAACCTTAGAGGCGACTAAGGAAACGTTTCCTTAGGCTGAGGGTTTATATGGAGGTCATCTCCCTCGGGTTGAAAGACGTAACACGCCCATAATATCACCCTTCACGTACAAAAGTCTGCATTGGCTTAGGAACTCAACATCATACTGACTATAGATACCATAGATATGATTGGTAGATATGATATCGTAGATTAACGTCATACGTGACGTATATCGTGTAAGAATATGTAGAAGACAAGTTAGAAGAGTGTGGCGTTTCATACCTGTTGCATATACTATATTTTAACATTACGGTAGTAGGTGTGTGCTGAAGAATTCTTTCTGGATGTAATTTTATATCATGTATTTTCGTCGCATTACTCTGAGTTAATGAGTTAATGACATGCCTATAGACGGTGACGTGAACAACAGACGTATACTTTTATTGAGTTTTTATTTGTCCCTGAGTCCATGGTGTTTGGCTGAGTTTCAGTAATTCTATGTCGATAGAGGCTCAGTGCTACGACCTTGCTCTCACGACGATGTGATGAGGTAGGCGTTTGCTATAGAAAGTCACGGGGTTATCTAATTGAGATTTGAAATAATGGCATATGCATGGGTAAAGTACAACTAAGCCAGATGCTAACGAAGTTCAATGCTTTGCTATATCAGTAATTTTGTGTGTATTTTTGAGAACATATGGGTATGTATGGCGCCTGTTCACCAAAAAACTGTTTTGATGGGTTATGTTTGTTGTTGTTGCAGCAAGGCATACCTTGAAGTGATGTGAGTGAGATATGGATATCACGTTAGGCTGATCAGTGATTTGCTAGCAAAGTTTATAGTTTAAAGCTAATAATGATAGGTGTGACAGCTATCTTGCTTTTATTTTGAGGAACTACAGCGTTGAATCTAGGCTGTTGAATAGTATATATCTGAATTAACAAATACTCACCATACGTAGTCATACTATTTATCCACATTTTTTTTTAACGTTGACCCTTGAGAATAAGGTATGTTTTTTGGTTATGCTTATACGTTACTTAATGGTGAGCTCTGGGTGAATTTTACCTTTGAACTGTGACGTCATGATATACATGCATTTGGATTTTGTTTTGTTGCCATTTTTGTTTTCTTTGTAGTATTTAAGAGCAGTAAATTGATGACGTTTTGATTGCTGATTTTGTTTTTATGAAGTTGATAATGTTCATTTGTTGTGCATGTTTTTTGAATCGAAATAACGACTTTTTTAATCACAAATCAGATTTTCACGCAATTGTTTCCGTCGGATTAATTTTAATCGTTGACTCACGCATGGCTAACATGTAGTAGAAGGTTGAAAGTTCTATTTGGCTTTTCACTTACTTCTTTTAGTTGGATTAATTGGGATAATTAGCTACCGTATGGCTAGCATGTTGTAGAATGTTAAAGTTTTGTTTGATTCAGAATGCAGAGATTTTGATTTCTATGTTTAGAATCTTCGGTTTTGCATGTTTGTAGCCTTTCCGCCTATGTTCTGTTTGTTTTGCGAGTTGTTTTCCAAATCCCTCGAAGGTGTCCAACACTGTAAATTCACATGCTGGTGATTGATTTGGTGTTAAATACTCTGTCTCCCTGTAGGCCTACACCCTGTGAGCTTGGTTTTTCACTTACATGAATTGACACTACATGCGGTCGCTAAATTTAGTTATATTTTTTCCTCTGCAGAGATAAACCTTTAACTTTCCGGTACAGGCGATGTGTGTGAATTTGACGTGATATTAGAGAGACGCCTCAAGGTATTTTTATATTTTACATGTACGGGTCCGTTTTCTTGTTGTCTATTTTTAAGTCAGCCTCAATTCATGGATCTATGGTATTTTTGCAGTACATAGGGCCCTCCTCCACGGGGTTGAAAGACGCTTTTTGGTGCAGCCTTTAGAGATAGCTATAGATCTAGCTTTGTATGGTGTTTTATGCATTTTAAGAGTCCAGTAAACGTTTGGTATACCGTTATGAGTCATCGAAAACCAACTTTTGCGGAATCCTTCATGGCCGCCATTTTAAAAGTCATTTGTCCCAGTGGTGAAGAGAACGACAACACAACTACCGTAATCCAAGTCTCTGTATCGACGCTTTTCACGGTAAATGATTATCATTGTTGAATGAGTGAGTGAGTGAGTAGGATTTAACATCGTTCGCAACATGTTTTCAGTCATATCAGGACGGTGCCTACATGTGCCAGAACGAGAGAGTCCACAGTTCCCATTATCCTGGACACTGATCAGCCCAGCCAGTACAGCACCCATCCAAGTATTGACCGAGCTCAACAACAAGTCCTATGAACCACAGTGACCAGTAAACGTTTGGTATATCGTTACGAGTCATCGAATGGCCGCCATTTTAAGTCATTTGTCCCAGTGGTGAAGAGAACGACAACACAACTACCGTAATCCAAGTCTCTGTATCGACGCTTTTCACGGTAAATGGTTGTCATTGTTGAATGAGTGAGTGAGTGAGTAGGATTTAACGTCGTTTTACCGTCATATCACGACGCTGCCTTCATGTGCCAGATCACGAGAGTGTCCACAGTTCCTATTATCCCGGACACTGATCAGCCCAGCCAGTACAGCACCCATCCAAGTATTGACCGAGCTCAACGTTGCTTAACTTCGGTGATCTGACGAGAACCGGTGTGCCGTATAGGTGATTATTCCTTCTTTGTTATATTTCGTCGATTATTATTTCATGCTGTTCTGTTCGGAATTGCCGTTGAGTGCCTTTAAATTATCTCCAACGGGGCGTTATCAACAAGTCCTATGAACCACAGTGACCAGTAAACGTTTGGTATATCGTTACGAGTCATCGAATGGCCACCATTTTAAAAGTCATTTGTCCCAGTGGTGAAGAGGACGACAACACAACTACCGTATTCCAAGTCTCTGTATCGACGCTTTTCACGGTAAATGGTTGTCATTGTTGAATGAATGAGTGAGTGAGTAGGATTTAACGTCGTTTTACCGTCATATCACGACGCTGCCTACATGTGCCAGAACACGAGAGTGTCCACAGTTCCTATTATCGCGGACACTGATCAGCCCAGCCAGTACAGCACCCATCCAAGTATTGACCAAGCTCAACGTTGCTTAACTTCGGTGATCTGATGAGAACCGGTGTGCCGTATAGGTGATTATTCCTTTTTTGTTATATTTCGTTGCTTATTATTTCATGTTGTTCTATTCGGAATTGCCGTTGAATACCTTTAAGGGAAAGGTTCGGGTTTGGTAAAGCTATATTTCAACTGAAAGAGCTAGTCAAATGCTATTCAACTGTATTTTTTTTATTTTTGGAATTAACTTTAACTCAGAAATAGTTAACAAAATGCTGTGATACCGTCAAATTTACCAAACTCCAGGAAAGCGCCATTGTATTGTCACGTGACCTATTTTGGCCAATAGGAGTAAAAGTACGTAAAAAAGCGTGACGGAAGCTTGAGGCAGAACATGTGAAGGCATCATGGAGCTGGGTGTGTTAAGGTGAAAATTGCAGTCTTGTTAGTAAACATTGGCAAGAATTACTTCAAATACTAAATAGCTCATACCATTTTCATTTCTAGCTGCGGGTGGTTGGGTGGGTTCAGGTTCCTGTTGCTTCAATGCATTTTGCTGAGAAGCAACAGGAACTTGATATATGATGCCTAGCACTGTAATATCACTTGTCTGTATTGCACCATTTAGGCGTCCTCTCTGTGTCTTGTGCGCTGTCCTCAGTGTTTTTTGGGTGGATGGAGGGTGTCTGGTTCCATGCTGCTTCAAAGATTTCTTCTTTGAAGTAACAGGAACACAACTGGGCTGGGTGGTGCTTAGTTGGTTCGTCGTGATATAGCTGAAATATTGTTGAAAGCGACGTTAAATTCTATTCACTCGCTCATTTCTAGTTGCCAGAGCGCGGTTGTGTTCGCTCTCCCAACAGCGAAGACACTCGATCTCTACCGTAAGCCGTCGATAAGAGCAGCGTGTGACCGACACCATACTAAATTTTCCATGTGGGCTTCTGTCTCCATTTAGTCGCCTGTCTCGCTACTAGAGCTGCTATCATCCCCGCTGCTCTGCTCTTCCGTATCTGAGCGTTTGGGCTCGAATTGGTAGCCCTAAAAACCAAACACAGCTTCTTCGTCGCTTTCACAGTTGGAATCGGAACTGCCGCTCGTCGACATGATTTCACTCAATTTACTCTATCTACCCAAATCGATTAGATTACCCGAACAGAGAGAAGAGATCCATGCCTTCACCCTACGTCATATTCGCCTTCTTGATACAGTACAATGGCGGCAATCTGAGGACTGCGAGTTTGCGGTTTTAAAATGATTAGTACTCCTTCAAAAAAAAATTAAAAACGAGAAAAAATATATTTTGGGTTCTATTAGGTGAGTTGTTTTAATATGTATCAAAGGCAACAAACCCGACGAACTTTTCCTTTAAATTATCTCCAACGTGGCGTTATCAACAAGTCCTATGAGCCACAGTGGCTTGGTTAGCAGTGATTGTCTTCGCCGATGTTGTTGTTTTTGCTAATATTTGTTTATTTTTTCATATAATTATTTCCCACCTTTTCAGATATCACATAAATGAGTTCTAGGCCTAGGCCCCGGAAGCTCCGCGCTCCCAGATGGCTGTAGACGCATTCTGCCCGATTTCTGGCATATAAAACGATATATCATCACTATATAATCACCTGCATTTTGAGATTGTTTTTGTGTTTTTTCTCGTCATTTAAAAGAAAAATTGAGTTGATAACTTTTGAACGTAAAGCAAGTATTTTTCCTTTCCAAAATTCGAATTATACCCAGTGATCTCGATAAAATTAACATTTCAGCAGAGGGTCATCATCCGAACGCATGACACGATCATACGTAGAAACTTCTGCTCGTAGCTATGCGGTAACGGGTGATATCTGAGTGTATAGGGCGTTTCCCTAATGGTCACATCCGATTGGTCCCGTTAGCTCAGACATCGGCGCAATCACATTCATAAAACGAAGACACACCTCCAGAAAGCGATCGATTGAAACGATCCCTTGGTGGGCCTCGGAATGCCCCCATCACAAAATAAAAAGCATATCATTTTCCTGTGAACTGTCGCCAATTTTATTTTTTACAAATATGTTAGGCCGCGTGTAATATGATTTTTTTTAAAGGAAAACAAAGAAGCATGCTCCATTAGAGTGAGAAATAAAATAGCCAATTCACACAACTTCGGTTTGGTCTCCCACCGTCTTGCGCCTCGAGCATGTCGAGCGCTTGAGGGAAATTGACATGTCTCCTGTCTGAGATTTCCAGGTCAAAGTATTTGAATACGGACAATTTCATTGGCTCGTTTAAATGGAGCGGACATGCGACTTGATGATTGGGGAAGCTGACATCGGGTGAAATACACGGAGAATGAAGTCATTGAGCCAAGGGTAGTGTTAAGTGAAACGTGAAATGCCCTTAGCAAGCCAAGATGGCAGAGGGTTGGAGAGCGCTGACACGTTTGAAGAGAAATATGTGAACACAAAACAGAAATAATATGAACACAATTTTGATTTCTAAATTAGATAACCAGCTAATCGTCCAATAAAGCTAATGCATTTTCTATGTAAATTAACATCTGAAACAGTTATTGGTCATTGCGAACGGAACAGAAGAATGAGCAAATCAGAGCACTTTAAATCTAGCCTATACAGGGCGGCGCGAAGCGCCGCGGAAAAAAAATCCCGGCCTGTATATCTGGTCACATTAGGACCAAAATCATGAAAAAGTCACCCAGCCTTTGCTGAAACTGGGGGGGCTGAGCCCCCACCTTCTCCAAACTGGGGGGGGGGCTGCAGCCCCCTCTGCCCCCCCCCGCTTCCGCCGCCCCTGCATACCCCTCCCCTACAATATCTGTATCTATAATATGGCTTGGTTAGCAGTGGTTGTCTTCGTCGATGTTTTTGTATATTATATTGCTGTGTATAATATTTTTCGGCTTTTTTTTTATATAATTATTTCCCATCTTTTCGTATATCACAATGACAGTGGATATCACAAAAATGAGTTTTATACGATCTACACAGATCTATATACTCCTCTTCTACTATAATATCCTGTAGATTTAAGGTATAGTAGAGGAGGGGTATGTAGACTGTTGTAGGTCGTATAGAACGCGAATTTGTGATATCCACTGTCATTGTGCTGTATAAAAAGGTGGAAAATAATCATATTCTTGAAAAAAACATAGTAACAATATCGACGAAGACACCAACTGCTAACCAAGCCATTGTGCCATGAGAGTAATTGAAACGTTGCGTCAAAGTTATCGTTCAAATAGATTACCTCACTCGTGCTTTCTCTTCCCGTTTGAGCGAATGAGCCGGTAGACAAAGGGAAAGAAATAGGACACACAATATGTTGCAGAATCAAAGACGTTAAGCTTATCGCCATCTCGTGCATTTTTTTTTTTTTTACCTTCCTGTGTTGTTCGTTGTTCGATGAGATCTGTGGTTCGCAGGGGATACTTTCCCGCAGTCGACTGTCTGGAATTCGAATCCCATTTCTAATACACCGGAGAATAGATAGCGATAGGACGGGGAGATTGTTATTTAGAATCTCTTACACTGTTCACGTATAATTGTATTCGTCTTTTGTCGCTTTCTGGTTCCTGTTACTGCGACTTGCACAAAAGAAAAGACAAAAGACTCGGAAACGAGGGCTGATATGGTTAAGCTGTTAGAAAACTCGAATCGTCAGACTTGTATTCAGTCGTTGATTGATTGTGTCTCAGTTTCGGTTCCAGCTTTCAATTTGTCCATTATACGTCTTAGGGATTTCAGGATAAGAATACCCACCAGAGTTGCAACTCACATATTAAACATACTGAATAAGCGATATATGCCGAGAATGCGAATGACCGCTATCATATGTGCATTTCATTCCAATTCATAAACTTTGCATAGTATAGGTACAAACGAACTCGTCTCTGTTTGACACTCAACGGCAATCCTTGTCACAATTCGTTGCGTTAATGAAAATGTGACACCAATACATTGAAAATCAACCAATCATATGGCTCGGATTTCAACCCATTGAATTTTGTGGCCTCGAATTTAGTCCAATTTTATCCAAGGCGCGATAGAATGGAAATTTTTCTTGAAAAAAAGCGAAAGATTCGCGATCGCATGGAGCGAAAGTTTTTTTTTTGTTCCTGACTGCAATCAATTTTCCGTGGAGAAAGTGTTCTAAAAAATTAGCTCATCACGATTGAACGGTTTTACAATCGAGGAAAAGTAAATGATTGAAAAAACATTGAAATGATTGCGGATTAAACCGAGTCTCAAGTCTAAATGACCTGCTCATACATAATTCCGGTCTGACATGAGTTGATGTTTGATCCTGGTGTCTTTCCAACTTTCCCTAACCTGTGTCTGTCGAATCAACGATAAATTATTACCTGTATATGGCGAGATTCTGCTGGTGGACGTTTCGTCCCCGAGGCCCGTCCCCTGTATCTAATACCGCTTATGCCGGTCCTAGGGGCCGTGTGGTCATGTCATCTAAGTTGCCACATGAACAGGTACAATAAAAGCGTACCTGAGATACAACACATATCAGGAATCGTTAGATTCTTGGTATGTGCTTTAGAATAGGTTAGCCAGAAGACTATACTGTGAAGTCATGTGGCTCTGTCAGTATGTCGGCACCTCTTCCCACTTTCCTTATATGCGTTGTAATTTTTACCTGTACATGGCGAGATTCTGCTGGTGGACGTTCCGTCCCCGAGGCCCGTCCCCTGTACAGACCTTTTGTCTTTGATATATGTTGGCATTGTGGGAAGTTGATGCTGGATCGACATAGGGCCTTACAGACTAGTCTTTTGTGTTAAATGCCGTCATTTTCATCTGACGACGACACTTCTCACCAATCCTCAGTGTACGAGTTGTCACAGCGACACAGCTCACCAATAACCAGTATACGAGTTGTCAAAGCATTTCCATTCATAGCTCTCTAGATTTGTATCTAATAACGCTTATGCCGGTGCTAGGGGCCGTGTGTTTATGTCATCCAAGTTGCCACATGACGGTACAATAAATGCGTACCTGAGATACAACACATACCAGGAATCGTTAGATTCTTGGTGTGTGCTTTAGAATAGGTTAACCAGAAGACTATACTGTGAAGTCATGTGGCTCTGTCAGTATGTCGGAACCTCTTCCCACTTCCCTTCTATGCGTTGTAATAGTTATCTACGCAGGTCGTTATATAGATACTCCTCACGCGACTATTGCCTATTTTTATAGCACAAACAGATATCTGAGGACAAAGGTAGATCTGTTTAAGTGAGGAACATTTCAGTGTCAAACACCATTCGCATATCTGCGCACCCTAGAATCTTGTCGTGGCATTCCCTTGAATATATATCGGGGAACAATAATAATGGACAACTGCATATCACCAGCAACACCATCTCATCTCTCTCCTTGGTATGGGCATATTAGAGCGGCGGACACTCAAACCTAATCCCATTATCTAAATAATAAGGTGGAATATCCTCCACAAAACGGTAATCATTGCCATGGGGCAAAGTGATATGAGGTGTTACTTTGATATAACAATGATAACACGTCCATCACTGAAGACATATGCGCTCGTAAAACGAATCTCATAATGACGGTACAAAGAGCTCACAAGGTGGAAAATTTCACATTAAATATCAAGGAAGGGGTTAGAATATCGGTATCAGAATATTTGCCCCAGGCATGAGATCATACACGAGCTGACACCTAAGGCATAACCACTGTTCTCCTTGTAAGGTGTTTCGAGGGAGCAACTCGTATTTAGGCAAAACCCTTGCTATAAAAATAAATTCTCGCACATATATAGAGAAAATTCACAGAAAACTCACAAATAGCGCCTATCGTATTACAGCCTTGTATCCCATCGCCCTCATTGATAATTTCAAATTATGCAATTATATTATGGTCATTTAGACAGGAAAATAATGTCAGTATCCCATTACTTATGGGAGAACACTTCCTCTTATATTATCAGGTTGATCCTTTGAACTATATGCCTACTCCGAGGGTATAATATTCGATTCACCAACGTAGATCACTTCCACATTCGACATCGGTGCTTTACCAAATAAGTGGCATCCTAACATATTCGGATATCAATGCGTGAACTGATTCCAGCTGCCACAAATGCTGACTGGAATTTAGATTTTGACGTGTTGAATTATCCCTTCTTGTATAGAAATATTTTCACCTCCCTCATAGCTCTTCCCAAATGATTGTCCTTCCCAGTCACGCAGAATGACATTACTACAACACAAGGCGAAACTCTACAAGTTTGATTACGAAGCTCAGAAACTTTATCAAATTGAGTATCGTGGCAAAATGTGTACTAATGTTTCGGTACTACAAAAAATAGCAATTGTCTAACCATACTGTACGTTGTTGTCTCTTACTTATATTGGCGATTATTGTTACTTACATAGTCGATTTTCATGAGCTGATTATGCAACGTTTACGTAATGCCTTCGGCGATTATCTATATACATGTAGATGGCGATTAAATGTGTCTATGTAACTTTATATTCTGTATTACTTGGGTTATTCTCGGACTCAATAACAAATTAAAAATGTTATGCGATACTGTAAAAACTCAGTCAAAAGTGACAACGTCGACGGAAGTTTGAAACCTAGCTTCTGGCTGTGTTTGGCTTTTTTCTCGTGCACATTTTAGATTGTTTAAGGATACGTACCCCCCTGAGGGTCCACATTTGTTATTTCATTATTTGAATATTCAGTATTGGGTCTAGTATTTGGTTAAAAAATCCAATCAAAATTCCAATTAGAAGTGACTCAATTTTAGGTGTGAAAATTTACTTCCTAAAATATGTGGAATATAAGTTTACGTTGGGTGATCCTGTACCCGGCTTAATTAATCTTTCGCGCGACGGTGTATTATGAGGCGTTAATGAGTTCACGAGTGGGTATTGTGTTCTAATTGACTGAAGGGAATAGCCAGCCTAATTGTCTGATATATTATTGAAAAGAAGTGCAGCCTGGGCTTTGCTCAGACACCCACCGTGCGGCGATCAGCACAGGTGTGGAAATTTTTCAACCCAACAAGTTTTAGCAAGTTCCCTACGATTAAATCGGATTTAAACCACTATAATGAATACCTTTTTACAAAAATATCTTAGATAGGTAGGTTACTGACTAGGTTCTATATGGCAGGTTGTAAAATATGTTTCGTAACAAAATTTAGGAGAAATGTTATTCCTTCAATTGTATAGCCGAACGGTTTTTGACCGATTTCTAGCATTTCATTGTTTTGCCAAATTCAAGTTTTCAATTCGTATTTCTCGAAAAGTATTCATACTGAGCTTGTGAAATTTGGCATGCCTGTTATTTACGTTGTGATCTAGTAATATTCGTCTCAAGTTCAGATTAGTTTTTTAATTATTCAATTTTTAATGTAGAAAGTTGTAGAATGATCAAATTTTGCCAATTCATTTTAGTCAAAATGCTATTAAAATAGAACAAGGCAGACATTTAAAAATCGATGACATCGTTTACTTGTTCTAGTTCTCTTTGATCAAGATATACCATCAAATTTGAAATGTGTTGAACAGTTTTCGCGAATTTCAATTGAACAATTGAGGCTATTGTTCTAATATTTTTAACTTTGAATATTCTCTACACGATAGTAGCAAGAGTTTTATGTAAATTACAGTAAATTCCTCAGAACATACGCCTTCATAAAATATATACATTATTATACTCTCTAAAAAATGTTGAGTGAAATTTCACTCGAGTAAGAGTGGAAATTGATCCCACTCAATGCTTAAGGGAGATTTTCACTCAACTTGAGTTACTATTCACTCAACTTGAGTTAAATGCACTCAACTTGAGTGACATTCACTCAAGCATAATAGTGGAAATTGATCCCACTCAAGTTGAGTGAACTTGAGTGGTTTTAACTCAAGTTGAGTGAAAAGTAACTCAAGTTTGAGTGAACAGGTACATTTCACTCAAACTTGAGTGGAACAGTTCACTCAAGTTTTTTTAGAGAGTATTGTTAAGTTGAAACTTACTACAGAAGACAAATTATCAAGGGGTGTAGAAAACTGCCCCAGGGGTTACTTTTCCTTAATATATCAAATTATGGCAACCTTAACCAAAATGATATTTCGATGTAATGCCACGGCAGATACAGTGATATTGAGCCGGAGAATACTGGATATTAATATGATCTGAGAGATAACGTATATGAATACTAATATGGCTACAGAGCCGAAGAATACTGGTTATATGTTGGCTGCAGAGCCGGAGAATACTGGATATTAATATGATCTGAGAGATAATGTATATGAATACTAATATGGCTGCAGAGCCGAAGAATACTGGTTAAATGTTGGCTGCAGAGCCGGAGAATACTGGTTAAATGTTGGCTGCCGAGCCGGAGAATACTGGATATTAATATGATCTGAGAGTTAACGTATATGAATACTAACATGGCTGCAGAGCCGAAGAATACTAGTTAAATGTTGGCTGCAGAGCCGGAGAATACTGGTTAAATGTTGGCTGCAGAGCCGGAGAATACTGGATATTAATATGATCCGAGATAACGTATATGAATACTAATATGGCTGCAGAGCCGGAGAATACTGGATATTAATATGATCTGAGAGATAATTTATGTGAATACTAATATGGCTGCAGAGCCAGAAGAATACCGGATATTAATACAATTGAAGAACAAATGGTTCTGGGTACTCGTATGGCTGCGAAGCTGAAGTAATGCTGGTAGAATGTTGACAGCAGAGGTAAATGAATTCTGGAAATGTAAAGACGTATTTTAGTGCTCTAATTGGCAGAGGTGAGAGAGAACATGGCAGGGGAAAAGAGAGAGAGAGAGTGAGAGAGAGGTGGTAATGGAAGGGTGAAAATGTGACAAAGACGGATTCGGCCTTGAGAACTTGTAAATAGTGTACCACCCTTTAATTTGACTAATATTTTGTGGAATAACTCATTGGATGCCATATATATTTATACATTTTGTTTATAGTTGGTTAAAGGAACCGAAAGCAGTAGGATAGTTAATGGGTAAGAGAAGATTTTAACATGATCGTTTTGACATTAAATTAATGTGTTACGTGTATGATTTGCGCATGAGTGTTGGAATGTGAGTTGGTGTCGTTTTCGGTGATGTTGAGAACATCGTGGATTGGCAATAAGTGCGAATATTGACGATGCATTAAAAAGTGTGTTTGTCTTTTGTATCTTTATATTTGCAGAGATTTTTAGGCGAGATTGGAGATAGTTTATAGAAGAAAAGGTGTTCTTGTTGCCTCTTTTATTAAGTCGTACAGAGCCTCTAACAACGGCAATCCTGATACAGCCTGACGATGAGTGACGTTTCTGAATCAGCTGAGGACGCATATGTTGTATCGGTGAAGGTTTGACAAGCATTTAAACATATTTAAATAGTCGATTGCGATGCAGGTATCCAGATATGTTTAATGGAATCTAGTCATGTTATATATAAAACTGGAAGTAACAGGGTGTGATATATGCCGCTGGGCGAAAAGTCTTAATGATCAGAATTGAGCTCTGTGTGGTAAATTTTGGTGTAAACCGAAATTAGATGCTGAGAATAAATTGTTTGTAAATGTTTAGAAGTTTATGTTTTAATGCAAAAGTGTTTACTTGTAAATGAATAATCTGTTATGCGTATATTTGTCTCTTTATGCATGTTATCGACAACATTGTTTTCGGAATATTTTAAGGGTATATTGTGTTATTAGTGTTTTTTGTTGACGACCAGTGTTATAAAAGAATGGAGGATGGATGAAATTACATGTGAGTGTATATCGATTTTAGAAAGACATGGTTAAAAAAGATCTTTTTAGTTACTCTACCATTTAATCATTTAAATGAGTGAATTCCGAGAATTATGATGTGTATATGTATGTCCATAGCTCAGAATAGTGAGAGTAAAAATTGTTGTCAAGATATATTGGAATAATCCAAATGCATTCAAAATATCATGCTTAGTGAGTAGTGAAGGTAGAGTGAGATTGTGAAAATTATATAGAAGCGTTTATATGTTGTGTGGGTGCAGTTGTTGTTCCACCCACACAACGCCGGGAATTCTGTATGTAAATATGCTGTTTATATGGATATAAATTTTTCTGTATTCTGTAACAAGGGTGAAAATTCACGAATAAGTTTTTATCCTTAGACCATTGACCCGTTCTTTGGTGTTCAGGTACGGTCCCAGCAGTATTACCAAATATGGTGTTATGTGTTGATTATTGGTGATTTGTTTGTTTCATAAACAAATGGAACCGGGTACCAGAGAAATGTTTTTATTTCTCTCGGTTGAAGCATGAATTAGAGAGAAATTACTTTCTCTGGTTGGTGTAATGTGTTTGTGTAATCAATTGTTTTGTTCAACAATTGGGCTTCACCTCAGGGCGGTGTTTCCCGCCCTGGGATATGTATTAAACTAAGGAGTTGTAATGAAGTTTCCATTCAGCACGACTGACTGGGACCATGCTGGTAAATTTTTAACAAAATTAATAATTGCATATGATAAGTTAATGGTAATTATATTTGATGGTTATCAACTGATGGCGCATGTTGGTTTAGGTTTTCTGTATTAATATTTGGATATTGTTTCTTATCGATTATGTCTTAAAGTATTATTTATACATATACTTTGTTGCCTTAGGCAACAGTTTGAGTATGTGTTTGTAGTACATGTTATTGCTTGAACGAGTAACCGCTCTACGCCCATAGAGTATGCCAGGCTGCAATGGGTTGGGGGTAGGTTTCCTCCCTATTATGACTGGTTATGGTCGGGGGGGGGGGGGGGGGTTGTTCCTGGCCGGCGGCAGGCATTTTTTTATATAGGCTATTCTCTAGTTTTATCTGAAAATAATTTGTTTAACGAGTTGTTTCAGTATAGTGCTGATATGCGCTATCAGTGTTATGGTGTTTGATGTCGTTTATATGCATTTGACCTCATCGGAGTAGAAATAAATGGTAGATTTCTACCGCTGTTTGTCAGAATAAAGAGAGCGTACGGTCCCAGCAGTATTACTCAGGTACGGTCCCAGCACTATTACCAAATATGGTGTTATGTGTTGATTATTGGTGTTTTGTTTGTTTCATAAACAAATGGAACCGGGTACCAGAGAATTGATGATTGATCCTGCTGTCTTTCCAACTTTCCCTAACCTGTGTCTGTCGAATCAACGATAATTTTTTACCTGTATATGGCGAGATTCTGCTGGTGGACGTTTCGTCCCCGAGGCCCGCCCTCTGTACAGACCTTTGGTTTTTGATATATGTTGGCATTGTGGGAAGTTGATGCTGGGTCGACATAGGGCCTTACAGACTAGTCTATTGTGTTAAATGCCGTCATTTTCATCTGACAACGATACAGCTCACCAATCTCTAATGTACGAGTTGTCACAGCGACACAGCTCACCAATTACCAATATACGAGTTGTCAGAGCATTTCCATTCATAGCTCTCTAGATTTGTATCTAATACCGCTTATGCCGGTGCTAGGGGCCTTGAGGTCATGTCATCTAAGTTGCCACATGAACAGGTACAATAAAAGCGTACCTGAGATACAACACATATCAGGAATCGTTAAGATTCTTGGTATGTGCTTTAGAATAGGTTAACCAGAAGACTATACTGTGAAGTCATGTGGCTCTGTCAGTATGCCGGCACCTCTTCCCACTTTCCTTATATGTGTTGTAATTTTTACCTGTATATGGCGATATTCTGCTGGTGGACGTTTCTTCCCCGAGGCCCGTCCCCTGTACAGACCTTTGGTTTTTGATATATGTTGGCATTGTGGGAAGTTGATGCTGGGTCGACATAGGGCCTTACAGTCTAGTCTATTGTGTTAAATGCCGTCATTTTCATCTGACGACGATACAGCTCACCAATCTCTAATGTACGAGTTGTCACAGCGACACAGCTCACCAATTACCAATATACGAGTTGTCAGAGCATTTCCATTCATAGCTCTCTAGATTTGTATCTAATACCGCTTATGCCGGTGCTAGGGGCCGTGTGGTCATGTCATCCAGGTTGCCACATGAACAGGTACAATAAAACGTACATGAGATACAACACATATCAGGAATCGTTAGATTCTTGGTATGTGCTTTAGAATATTTTAACCAGAAGATTATACAGTGAAGTCATGTGGCTCTGTCAGTATGTCGGCACCTCTTCCCACTTCCCTTATATGCGTTGTAATATAGTTATCTACACAGGTCGTTATATAGATAGCCTACTCCTCACGCGAATATTGCCTGTTTTATAGCGCAAACGGATATCTGAGGACAAACGTAGATCTGTTTAAGTGAGGAACATTTCAGTATCAGAAACCATTCGCATATCTGCGCACCCTAGAATCTTTTCGTGGCATTTCCTTGAATATATATCGGGGAACAATAATAATGGACAACTGCATATCACCAGCAACACCATCTGTCACGTATCTCTCCCCTTGGTATGGGCATATTAGAGCGGCGGACACTCAAACCTAATCTCATTATCTAAATAATAAGGTGGAATATCCTCCACAAAAGGGTAATCATTGCCATAGGGCAAAGTGATATAAGGTGTTACTTTGATATAACAATGATAACACGTTCATCACTGAAGACATATGCGCTCGTAAAACGAATCCCATAATGACGGTACAAAGAGCTCACAAGGTGGAAAATTTCACATTAAATATCAAGGAAGGGGTTAGGATATCGGTATCAGAATATATGCCCCAAGCATGAGATCATACACGAGCTGACACCTAAGGCACAACCACTGTTCTCCTTGTCGTAAGGTGTTTCGAGGGAGCAACTAATATTTAGCCAAAACCCTTGTTATAAAAATAAATTCTCGCACATATCTGTCTGGCGTGTAGAGAAAATTCACAGAAAACTCACAAATAGCGCCTATCGTATTACAGCCTTGTATCCCATCGCCCTCATTGATAATTTCAAATTATGCAATTATATTATGGTCATTTAGACAGGAAAATAATGTCAGTATCCCATTACTTATGGGAGAATATTTCCTCTTATATTATCAGGTTGATCCTTTGAACTATATGCCTACTCCGAGGGTATAATATTCGATTCACCAACGTAGATCACTTCCACATTCGACATCGGTGCTTTACCAAATAAGTGGCATCCTAACATATTCGGATATCAATGCGTGAACTGATTCCAGCTGCCACAAATGCTGACTGGAATTTAGATTTTGACGTGTTGAATTATCCCTTCTTGTATAGAAATATTTTCGCCTCCCTCATAGCTCTTCCCAAATGATTGTCCTTCCCAGTCACGCCGAATGACATTACTACAACACAAGGCGAAACTCTACAAGTTTGATTACGAAGCTCAGAAACTTTATCAAATTGAGTATCGTGACAAAATGTGTACTAATGTTTCGGTACTACAAAAAATAGCAATTGTCTAACCATACTGTACGTTGTTGTCTCTTACTTATATTGGCGATTATTGTTACATACATAGTCGATTTTCATGAGCTGATTATGCAACGTTTACGTAATGCCTTCGGCGATTATCTATATACATGTAGATGGCGATTAAATGTGTCTATGTAACTTTATATTCTGTATTACTTGGGTTATTCTCGGACTCAATAACAAATTAAAAATGTTATGCGATACTGTAAAAACTCAGTCAAAAGTGACAACGTCGACGGAAGTTTGAAACCTAGCTTCTGGCTGTGTTTGGCTTTTTTCTCGTGCACATTTTAGATTGTTTAAGGATACGTACCCCCCTGAGGGTCCACATTTGTTATTTCATTATTTGAATATTCAGTATTGGGTCTAGTATTTGGTTAAAAAATCCAATCAAAATTCCAATTAGAAGTGACTCAATTTTAGGTGTGAAAATTTACTTCCTAAAATATGTGGAATATAAGTTTACGTTGGGTGATCCTGTACCCGGCTTAATTAATCTTTCGCGCGACGGTGTATTATGAGGCGTTAATGAGTTCACGAGTGGGTATTGTGTTCTAATTGACTGAAGGGAATAGCCAGCCTAATTGTCTGATATATTATTGAAAAGAAGTGCAGCCTGGGCTTTGCTCAGACACCCACCGTGCGGCGATCAGCACAGGTGTGGAAATTTTTCAACCCAACAAGTTTTAGCAAGTTCCCTACGATTAAATCGGATTTAAACCACTATAATGAATACCTTTTTACAAAAATATCTTAGATAGGTAGGTTACTGACTAGGTTCTATATGGCAGGTTGTAAAATATGTTTCGTAACAAAATTTAGGAGAAATGTTATTCCTTCAATTGTATAGCCGAACGGTTTTTGACCGATTTCTAGCATTTCATTGTTTTGCCAAATTCAAGTTTTCAATTCGTATTTCTCGAAAAGTATTCATACTGAGCTTGTGAAATTTGGCATGCCTATTATTTACGCTGTGATCTAGTAATATTCGTCTCAGGTTCAGATTAGTTTTTTAATTATTCAACTTTTAATGTAGAAAGTTGTAGAATGATCAAATTTTGCCAATTCATTTTAGTCAAAATGCTATTAAAATAGAACAAGGCGGACATTTAAAAATCGATGACATCGTTTACTTGTTCTAGTTCTCTTTGATCAAGATATACCATCAAATTTGAAATGTGTTGAACAGTTTTCGCGAATTTCAATTGAACAATTGAGGCTATTATTTTAATATTTTTAACTTTGAATATTCTCTACACGATAGTAGCAAGAGTTTTATGTAAATTACAGTAAATTCCTCAGAACATACGCCTTCATAAAATATATACATTATTATACTCTCTAAAAATGTTGAGTGAAATTTCACTCAAGTAAGAGTGGAAATTGATCCCACTCAATGCTTAAGCGAGATTTTCACTCAACTTGAGTTACTTTTCACTCAACTTGAGTTAAATGCACTCAACTTGAGTGACATTCACTCAAGCATAATAGTGGAAATTGATCCCACTCAAGTTGAGTGAACTTGAGTGGTTTTAACTCAAGTTGAGTGAAAAGTAACTCAAGTTTGAGTGAACAGGTACATTTCACTCAAACTTGAGTGGAACAGTTCACTCAAGTTTTTTTAGAGAGTATTGTTAAGTTGAAACTTACTACGGAAGACAAATTATCAAGGGGTGTAGAAAACTGCCCCAGGGGTTACTTTTCCTTAATATATCAAATTATGGCAACCTTAACCAAAATGATATTTCGATGTAATGCCACGGCAGATACAGTGATATTGAAAATATTTTACGATGTTTGGTACAAAGCGTCATATTTCAGATATATTAAAAATTCTCCACTGAAATCTATACGACAAAGCCAAAGAAGAACCAGAGACTTCTAACTGGGTATTTTATCTTTATGAAGCATACCTTTTGCGCAGAATTGAAGAACTACATTTTTGGCTTCACTAATGAAACTACGAGTAACTAAACAAGGCGTTGAAATAAACAACTATTAACGCCTGAAATCATTTTCAGTTAATGTTTGTAACGAGTCGGCATCATGTTATTCAAACAATCATGCATGTCATTGAAAATTGAGCTGTTATTGTTTATGCAAACGGTCTGACAACTAGGCACGTGGAGGCCTGTCATTATACAGTCACTTTACTGAAATTCTTAATTTACTGAACAAATCGACATTTACGGGGGAAGGAATCCAGTCTCCACGTCAATTACAGTAATATATACCATTTTCTTTGACTACACAAAATAGCCATGTGCATGTATATATCTAAATGATATAGCCGATTCGAGTTTATTGAAACACGTGGAAGACTGATACAGTCGAGGTGGGATCTTGACGAGGTGATCGATTGTTCCAAACAATATTACTAAATTGAATGTTTCTCGAACATCGTAAAGTCGTGTTTTGTGAAATGGACCCGGTATATACATTGTAGCTTAGTGTATTAACACAGCTACGAAAAAGGTCCAATTCATTCTTGCTTCTGCTTCCTAATGATATATCATGATGGGAAACAACTGAAGACGGATGGACTAAATATTTGACAGGACAAGCAGATTGGAATTGGTGCACCAGCACGGAATAAGAAAATATGCATCGCAGATCCTCCCCAGGCACGTGGTGTTCTTGAATTATTTGTACAATGATAAATGATGGTGGTCGGTCAGAATTATCAATCCTGGATCACAAAGTGAATTTTCAATTTCCGTAGTAATTTAATAAGAATTGTTTCAAATCTAATACCGCTTATGCCGGTGCTAGGGGCCGTGTGGTCATATCATCCAAGTTGCCACATGAACAGGTACAATAAAAGCGTACCTGAGATACAACACATATCACGAATCGTTAGATTCTTGGTATGTGCTTTAGAATAGGTTAACCAGAAGACTATTCTGTGAAATCATGTGACGCAGTCAGTACAATATCTGCAAATCAGTATTGATCATATTATTGGGCCAAGGTTATATTTGTCACAGATGATGTCAAATCCCAGGGCAATTTTGTTAAACTCATATCTAGTCTGCAGGGCAGATTCGTGTGGCCAGTACCTATCAGTCGAAGCTAAAGTGTACGGAACTCGATCTAAGTTGAGCTCAATTTGGTGCCTTCGAACCCTAACTATTGTTTGCGATAATTTAATGTAGTTTTAGTGCAGCAAAACTAACAGTGTACATTAAATATTGTGATATTTACTTTATTTAATGTAATTTACAGCAATATATTATGAATTCGTAATATTTACTGTAAATTTTACAGCAAATTACTGGAAAATTTGCGGCAGTAAAACAGCAGTAATTACTAAAAAATGTACAGCAAAAGTTTACAATGTTATCATATATGAGGGGCAGGGGCCGGAGATGGGATAGGAACTGGAATGAGCAGCCTTTGGACGACAGGAACAGAAAATAATGTTGAAAACTTTTTACTATTAAGGTCAAGATCTTTCGGAAAATCTTGATGAATGTCATCGGAAGCATGTTCCTATGACGTCCCTGTGTTCTGGTGCTACAGTGTCAGCCAATTTCTCGCGAAAATGTCCAGAGAACGTTCTGTGTGCTACCGTACTGGTTATTGTTGGTGAAATAGTGATGTATTATACATATTAGAGACATTTCTTGGTTATCCTAGGAAAAACTATATATTTGTTTATGCTCAGAGTAAGTGTGGAACACTGGGTCGTAGTATTCTCGAACAAAAGCATGTTGAAATACTTTTACTTGTACAAAATCGTTGATTTCAAGTAGCTCAGATTTATCTGTGTAAATATACCAAAAAATATACATGTACGTTATGTCAAAGCAGCCTGCAAAGAGTGGATAATACGCTTCGTGCCATCGCTGGTATATTAGGCACTGCAAAAGTTTGATCGTCTGAGTTGAGAAGTCGACCCAGACGATCAAACTTTTCCAGTGCCTAATATACCCCTGCATCTAAGGAATCTGAGAGATTTCAGTTATAAAGCGACAAGCAATATCCAATTATATCAAAGACCATTACCAATCTATTGAAAATCTAACAATGAAAGATTTCTAAAAACAAAATAACATCTCAAATCTATCGTTGTCAAACAGCCTCTTATGATAATTTGTTGTGGTGCCCTCTGAATACAATCACCGTGTCCATATACTTGGTATGACCGGAAACTCAGCCTCACATAAATCGTTCATGTTTGCCAGACTCGGGCACTCTATAATCACCGCTGACAAAGTCTCTTTCTACCATAACATCATCATCATTATACATAACCATAGTCTGTGTTTTCTTAGATTTCTCAGTGAATTTACAGCGTCCTCACGGGATAGTGTTAAACCATATGTTTTTGAGTAGCACTACCATAGCATCCATTTCATATTCCCATGAACACACAGCTTCTGGGATCTCGGGAGCGTTCGTAGGGTCCAATTAAGCCAAACGCCATCGTCACATGTTCAATAGTTTGACGCATCTCTCTTCTCTCCCTTTCATGCGCAACTTGGACAGGTTCGTGTGTGATTTGAAGTCTTTTCACGCTTATACAAAACTTCCACATTATGCACCTTCTCACCTCCCACACTGTCAGACTTCTCACCTCCCTTGCTTCCAAATGATTTCTTCTTCATCCTTTCTTAGGAAAGCATGTAGCCATTTTCCCATGATTCTTGAAATTTGTCAATACAATAAGCTTTAGTGTTTCAGACCGGGGAACTAGTATAGCGAGTGAGTGAATAGGATTTAACGTCTCTTTCAACAATATTTCAGTCATATCAGGACATTAGCTTGCTATTCCGATCACCACAGCTGGGACCCTATTCATTTTTACACCCGGTAATTCCATGTGTACCCCAGTTTGTCGCCTCTTGCGACAAGCTGTCAGAGAAGTTGCGGTCCTTAATTATTTCCACGACCTGGGATGTGCACGGTGACAGCCCAGGTCAATCCCATGATCTGGGTGTGAACAACGACATCACAGGTAAATCTTCGAAAGCTCCACGGGGCGAGACTTCTATATTAGTGGGAGGGGTCCTCCCGGGCCCACCCACTCTCGTCCACAATGCAAGAAGGATTACGAAAAGCAACTAGAAACACGATTTCCTCTCTCCTGTCGTTCCGTGCTGCTTCAAAACAGGAGAGCATCGACAAAAACCAGATGATTTTTTTGTCATTTTTCGAAAACGTCTAAACGTATAAATTAGAACACTCATTTCATTTGCACATTTAAAACATTTGGATATTTCAAAATTAAAATCTGGCATTTTGCGAAAGCAGGAGGTTCCAGTTTTCAACACAAAGTGAAAATTTTCAAATTCCAGGTCTCTAACAAGAATACTGTAAAACTCTCGTTTTCATCCTTGAGATTTAACACACAAATAAAATGCCAAATGCTTCTTTTTCCTGGAAAGTGTGAAGTTTGAAGCATGAAACAGATCACCCTCGTGATCAAATCTACGAAGCAGATTTCTGGTGAAATATGCTGCAAAATGCAATGCAGGATACATAGAAACATGCCCAAAAACTTATTTGGGGTCATTCAGAAATCTGCTTCGTAGATTTGACTTCGATGGTGATATTTTTCCTGATTCAAACTACGCATATTGCTGGGTAAGAAACCATCCTAAGGAAGATGGTGGCGAGTAATACCTAAGTTTTAATGTATTCTTGTTAGAGATCTGGTACAAAGAAATTACCATCTTGAACCTGTCTCTCCCCATGAGATGGACATATTTGTGCCGTGGATATTTCCGGCCTACTTCCATGATCCAAATAAATAAGACGGAATATCATTCAAAAAAGTTAATCGCTGCCATGAGGCAAAGAACCAAGATAGCACGACCATCATTGAAGACATATACGAACTTAATAGAATCCCTTAATGGAGGTACAAGGAGCGCACAAGGTGGAAAATTCACATTAAAAATCAAGGAAGGAAATAGGATATCGGCAGCAGATTATACATGTATGCCCCAGCATTCTATCATACGGGAGCTGACAGCGCTATGAAATGTTGTCAAGGGATCGGAGCAACTCGAATCGAAGAAGAACTCTTGTGTGAAATAAATTCACACAAATAGCTGATGTATATAGAACATTTACAGAGACGCACGAATACAAGCTCATAAAACTGCAACTGTCACATTACAGTCTCGTATTGGATCCATTTATGCAATTATATCGTGGTCATTTATGAAGAGAAATAATATCAGTAACCTATTACTTTAAGGAGAGAGCACTTCCGCCTTTCCGGCTGTAGCTGGCAGTGCCTACATTCACATTGACTGATGTTCATTGAGAACTATGCGATCCATTCTCTGAAGACATACTATTCGATTCACAAACGGAGAGTGTAGTTCAGGTGCTGCACTAAAGAGTTGTCTTCCTAAATCATTTGGATATTAATTTTGGAACTGATTCCCGCGTGTAGCGACAATTTCTGATTGGAAGTAGACTTCTGATATATTGAATTGTTGGATAGAAATATTTTCGCCCCTGTTAGCCCTTTCCAAATGCTTGCCCATTCCAGACAATTCCAAGGGGCACTGCCACAATAGGCTGCAAGATCAATTACGAAGAACGATAAGGACATTAAGTTGAGTACCGTGACGAAATATGTATGAATGTTTCGGTGCTGACGACAACACCAATGCTCTAACCATGTTGTATGTTGTTGTTAAATTTTAATATCTTCGTGGTGTTTATTTTTTTCATTTATGCAGTTGCTTTTCATGAGCAGAATATGCAACGTTTATATAATAGCAAGCGTCAGATTCGACATTCAGTATTCAGCATAAACAAATTTCCGTGTACATAACAAATTTTCCGTGAACATAAACAAATTTCCGTTTACATAAACAAATTTTCGTGTACATAAACAAATTTCCGTTTACATAAACAAATTTCCGCGTCAATAACCGAAAGAGTTATTTCGTATGACAGCAACAATTCCTCATTTATATAAAATAAAACTAATAAAAACACAAGATAGTTTCCGTCACGAGAGAAGCGATGAGCAGTTTTCAATGATGCCAGGAAGACGTGAAGATGTGTTTTATTTAAAATCCTAATCACTGCTTTATATAAATCATTATTCTTATCCAAATCCTTTTGCTATTAATTTATACATGTATATGACGATTACAGGTGTGAAAGTGATGTTACGTTTTTCATTACTTTGACTTTTCTCGAACTAACTAACCAAATAGAAAAATGTTCAGAGACGCTGAATTATTTTGTACCTCAATATATCTAAAATCGTGTGGTTGTCTTATTTAAACCCAAAAAATCTTCGTTTGACCCAGAGAATGTATGACGTTTATCCGAAAAACATTCCTTTTGTTTGTAAAGCAAAAGTCTATTTCTTGAATTCTGCAAGTTTTATACTGTACTTATTCTATTCTTCAGTACCCCAGTTGTATAACGCAGAAGCTCACAGTCGAAAGTAGGTACAATTGAGCGTTGTTCTATTATTGACGTTTTCGTGTACGGTTATGTATGGATTGTTTAATATATGTAGAATATGACATTCTTAATTACAAGCGTCTAGTCCGTCATTCATAATCCAGCCGTCGTCCATTAGAGAATATCCGCGTCCATAATCCAAAGACCTATTCCATTTTCCACATAACAGTATTAGCACCAAATTCAAAAGACAATCATAGTATACATAAACATAGGCTTGTTTCCTGCAAGAGAGAAGCGGTCAACAGTTTTCAATGATGCCGGCAAGACATCATGATGTTCCAAAAATATCAAATCCGTATCGCTGATCAGTATTCTTAATCCACAATATTCGTTATAGAGTCGTCATCTAAAAAAAAGATGTATCTCAGTCACGCTTTGATTGTGACTGTTCATATGAGTACCATGAGGATCTTGAAGTACATGGGTTCATACTGATATTCCGATACAATGTTACGGCAGATAAGATCATATTGAAAGTACTGTATTAGTTTGGGTTAAAGGCGTCATATTTTAGTTATACGATATATTAAAAAATCGCTAATAAAATTTATACGAAAATGCCAATAAAAAACAGATTCAAAGTCCTTCGACTCACGTTTGCCTTGAGCTTTCACAGTTTAAAACATGAGTATTTTCTCTTTGAATAGTGTGCATAGCATTTTGCAAAATTCATCTGGAGCCTGGACTAGTGTGTGGTCCGTGTTCAACATTCTGCGCCTGCACAAACAGGGAATTGTGGGGAAAGGGTATGGAAATAGACTTTTTGGGGGCAAGGTGGGCCACTATTGTGTCCCATAAGGTATCAATGTGAAGCATTCATAAAGGAGCATCCACCTGGACTAGTGTCTCGACCGTTGTCAACATTCTGCGCATGCACAGACAGAGAATTGTGGGAAAAGGGCATTGGAATGGACGTTTTGGAGTCTATTTGGGCCCCTAGTCATCCGATGGAGTCGTATGAGGTATCAATGTGAAGCATTCGTAACGGAGCATCCACCTGGACTAGTCTGACGTGGAACTGACGTAATTCTGCGCATGCGCAGTAGACCAAATGTATGGAAATACACGTTTCGGGGTCTATTTGGGTCCCTTATCGGCCGATGGAGTCGTATGAGCTATCAATGTGAAGGTTGTGTAAAGGAGCATCCTCCGGGGCTAGTGTGACGTGGAACTAACGTCATTCTGCGCATGCGCAGTAGACAAAGTGTACGGAAATGCATGTTTTGGTATCTAGGTGAGCCACTATTGGTCCTATGAAGTCGTATGAGGTATCGTTTTAAAGAATGCTGAGGAGGCATCCGCCTGGACTAGTTTGAGGTGGAACTGACGTCATTCTGCGCATGCGCAGTAAACAAACTGTATGGAAATAGACGTTTTGGGGTCGAGGTGAGCCGCTAGTGGGCCAATGGGGTCAAGTGAGGAACCAATGTGAAGCATTCGTGAGGCAGCATCCACCTGGACTAGTGTTTCCTCCGCGTTCAACTTTCTGCGCATGCGCAGACCGGGAATTGTCGGAAAAGGGAATGGAAATAGTCATTCTGCACATGCGCAGACAGGCCGTAGTATGGAAATAGACAGTTTGGGGCCGATATGGACCACTAGTGGTCCAAATGGGTTGTGGTAGGTGGCAATGTGAAGCTTTTTGTGGGTTAGTCAGAATGGCGTGTTTTTTATTGCAAGTGGCGTCAATCTGCGCATGCGCAGTTGGGTGTAGTAAGTCAAGTGGCCATTTTGGGGAAGTGAAGGAAGGTATTTGGTGTAGAGATGGACCACTATTGCTCCGAATGCGTCGTGTGGGGTGTCATTTTGTAGCTCTCGAGGTGTAGACCCCGATTTGAAGGATGCCCGCTGCATCTGTGACGTCATCGGTGACGTCATTAGTACGATGAAAAGTTGGCATTTTGGAGAAGTGAAGGAAGGTGTTTACGGTAGAGAGGGACCATCCTTGGTCCTAATATGTCGTGTGGGGTGTCATCTTGTAGGTCTCTGCATGTAGACGCAACTACACACTTGGTGGTCGCATCGGGCATGAATACTACATAGGACTTGATACTGTGAACTATAACTGTAAAGTCAGGATGGCCGAGGGGTCTAAGACGCCAGTCCTAAGTGCTGATCTGCGCAACGCAGGGCGTGGGTTCGAATCCTACTCCTGACATATGAGTTTTTTTGCATATAAACCTTTTGTATTATACCATATCTGTGTAATATTATACTAGATCTGTCCAGTATTATAGCGAATCTGTGCTGTTTTATACCATATCTGTCCTGTATTATACCATATCTGTCCTGTATTATACCATATCTTCGCTGTATTTAACGTACATGTACTCTGCGCATGTCCGTGTATTCTGTGCATATCCATGCACATATACTATGTGTCTGTACGTGTACTATTTGCCTGTACACGTAATCTGTTCATGTACATGTACTCTGTCAATATACATGTTCCTTGTCCATGTAAATGTACTCTGTGCGTGTCATTCTACATGCACCCTGTTCACGTCCATGTATACATACTCTGTTCAATCCATGTACATACTCTTTGTCCATATCGCTATATAGCTGAAATATTGCGGAATGCGACGTTAAACCTTAATTCTCTCTCTCTCTCTCTCTCTCTCTCTCTCTCTCTCTCTTTCTCTATCATTGATGTAGACCGGTGAGAGAACAACAACAACAAGGATGGTATGTCAATCACTTTATTATACCCTCCAGTACATCATACCCAAGCTGTGGGAGCCGCGTAGGGTATGTTTACAATACAAGTAGCCTCTTGTGCAATCAAAGGCCGCCATTTGGTGCAGCATCTGTCATATTCGTTCTTGTCCTTTTGATGTATTCTCGGCTGCTCTTGTCCAATCAGAAGTCGCCATTTCAGAGAGTTCCATCTTCAGTCATGTTCGCTCTGAACCATTTGTTCTAATCATCATCGGGCAGGCCAGGATACCGTTGAGGCAACATATCCTCAGATAGTGTTTGCGCATTCTGAGTATCTATCAGTGCATGGGTGAATACATTCATTTGATGGGAAGATTCCGTAATTTTGTCACCAAAAACGTGACATTGGTGACCCTCTCCACTATCCACTTGATGTTGGGGCGCTCTTCATATACCCACCCCAAGACATCCAATTGGTCCACTTGTGTCCAGCACGGGCTCTAGCGACGCCCGGTTAATGATGGTAAACGGTTGGTCAAATACCCGGATGTTACTGATCGGGTAAAAGTATCGGACTTGGTCTGTCTCCTTATGTTGCACAAGGGTATAAGTGAGAGATTGAGGTTCTATATCTCATCCAAGGGTGATGTGCAGGGTGTCAAATCGAAGCTCTGGTGGTACAGACCACAATTTGAGGGATATCCACGTCATCTGTGACGTCATCAGTACGAGTAGTAGCGAAATCGACCATTTTATGTGTGCAATGGAGTGCATTTGAAAGGGGCCATCTTCGGTCTGGCTACCAGATAGAGTTACCTGTGTGTGTGTGTGTGTGTGCGTGTGTGTACGTGCGTGCGTGCGTGTGCGTGAGGGTGTGTGTGTGTACGTCTGTGCGTGCGTGTGTGTGCGTGTGTTGAACGTCCGGCGCACGCGTGTGTGTGTGTGTGTGTGTGTGTGTGTGTGTACGTGTGTATGTGTGTGTGCATGTGTCTGTGTATGTGTGTGTATGCGTCTGTGTGCATGTATGTGTGTGTGTATAGGCGTGTGTGTGTATACGTCTGGGCGTAGTTGTGTGTTTGTGTGTGTGTGTCGTCGTGTGCCATGATACAGACAGATGAGAGAAAAAGATCAACACGTTCACAAGTGTTCCTATAGTCAGGAAGTGACCTTTGACCCCGTGCTGTTCGGTAATGACGTCATCGCACGCAGGCGCACACACACACGCACACACACACGCACACACACAACCTGGTGCAACCGCACCCTGGTATATCCTATGCCCTACGTGCTATAGGGTACAGGGTACACCAGGTTTGAGTTCTAAAACCGAGTGTTCTAAAATAGATCAACAGCTAGCTTGCTATAAAAGAGAAGCGGTCTGACACTTTCAGCAGACATTCGTTCAACCACTTACGCCACGATGGTCACGTGTATCATTTGTGCCAAGTCCTTTACACGCTTGCACGACTTACAACGCCATGAGTCTAGCATAAACGACGCTACTGCCCAGTACACCTGCGAGACCTGTGGGGATACATTTAATCGCCTGGATAGTTTACACCGCCATGAACGGTGTCTCCATGAGACATCCAGGCATCAATGTAGGGATTTTGGACACCGCTTCAGACTACACAGCCAGTTGAGATCTCACCAACGTGTAATACATGGACATGCACGCTTGAGGGTTGAGGAACCCGTGATGTTTGACCCCATCCATGAGTCTACTTTTCAAGGTGCTGTTGGCGAGTATACGTGTTCGATCTGCAGGAAGTCCTTTAATCGTAAGGATAATTTACGGCGACATCAACATAAGGCACCCAGCCATGAATGCCAGCATTGCAGTCGAGTCTTCAGACTCCATAGTCAGTTGATCCCCATCAATCCGAAAGAACATGACTTATACTTATTTTGAGGGTCGGCTTCTGATTGGACAAGAGCAGTCTGAGATCAGCACAATGAACTTCTGAATACACGGACAATAGCATAAGTGAATTGTAAACACACCCATAGCGATTCTCCCAGTGTGGATGTGCTGTGATGGAGGGGTTAATAAAAGGATTGTCCTGTAATCTGTGTTGTTGTTGTTGTTGCTTTCTTTTTGGACTAACCAATCAGAATAGTACTTATCATGGACTACACACGTAGAGCTACGTGTAGACGCGCATGTGTAACATGGTCTAACACGTCCCTCTAAACCTCACGCCCTCATTCCTTGCAGAGCCATGACGGAGAACCATCCCTATGCGACTCGCATTTTACAGCATGCGACCGTGGTTAATTGACTCACGGGTTACCGAGCAGTAGTTCGGTCCCTGGTTAGAGATGGCGACGACAACGAGAGGCGACGCCAGATCCTGAAAGAGTTCACAGAAGCAATTCTCGACAGAGTTGACTCGATGGCGAGGTGTGCTATCACCCACCACTACTGGACTATGACAGCCATCCTTGATGCTTGGGCTATGGACCACGAGCGCTCACGCCGAATCCAGCGACGTCTCGTTGGTCTCACAATGGTCTTTGCCCTATTGACCCTGACGCTGTGGCAATGATAGTTCCGTCTTACAGCGACAGAAAAACGGCTCTTCAGAGCCTCAACATCTTCCAAAAGAGAGACGGATAACTAGGCACAATGTTCACACACACACACACACACACACACACACCTACACACACACGCACACAAACACACACACACAGATGCATACACAGACGCTCACATGCATACACACACACGCGAGCGCGCGCAATGCGGCTCAGTCGTACACCAGTACATCTCGGTCTTCGACTTGGGGGTAGTTGAACTGAGTGTTCTAAAAATAGATCAACAGCTAGCTTGCTATAACAGGGAAGCGGTCTGACACTTTCAGCAGACACTCGTTCGACCACTTACGCCACGATGTTCACGTGTACCACTTGTTTCAAGTCCTTTACAGGTTTGCACGACTTACAACGCCATGAGTCTTGCATCCACGACGCTACTGCCCAGTACACCTGCGAGATATGTGGGGATACATTTAATCGCCTGGATAGTTTACACCGCCATGAACGGTGTCTCCATGAGACATCCAGACATCAATGTGGGGATTGTGGACACCGCTTCAGACTACACAGCCAGTTGATATCTCACCAACGTGTAATCCATGAGCATGCACGCTTGAGGGTTGAGGAACCCGTGATGTTTGACCCCATCCATGAGTCTACTTTTCAAGGTGCTGTTGGCGAGTATACGTGTTCGATCTGCAGGAAGTCCTTTAATCGTAAGGATAATTTACGGCGACATCAACGGTCGGTGTATAAGGCACCCAGCCATGAATGCCAGCATTGCAGTCGAATCTTCAGACTCCATAGTCAGTTGATCCACATCAATCCGAAAGACGTCCACAGTTTGTGTTCCATCCTTCAACGTGACTTATACTTATTCTGTGGGTCGGCTTCCGATTGGACAAGAGCAGTCTGAGATCAGTACAATGAATTCTGAATACACGGACAATAGCATACGTGAATTGTAAACACGCCCATAGCGATTCCCCCAGCGTTGATGTGCTGTGATGGAGGGGCTGATAAAAGGATTGACCTGTAATCATGTTGTTGTTGTTGTTGTTGTTGTGGCTCTCTTTTTGGACTAACCAATCAGAACAGTACTTATCACGGACTACACACGTAGAGCTACGTATAGACGCGCATGTGTAACATGGTCTAACACGTCCATCTGGACTCCACACACCCATTCCTACGATTGCAGAGCCATGACGGAAAACCATCCCTATGCGACTTGCATTTTATAGCATGAGACCGTGGTTAATTCACTCACGGCTTAGTGAGCAGTAGTTCGGTCCATGTTTGGAGATGGTGACCACAACGAGGGGCGACGCCAGATCCTGAAAGAGTTCACAGAAGCGATTCTCGACAGAGTTGACTCGATGGCGAGGTGTGCTATCACCCACCACTACTGGACTATGACAGCCATCCTTGATGCTCGAGCTATGGACCACGAGCGCTCACGCCGGATCCAGCGACGTCTTGTTGGTCTCACAATGGTCTTTGCCCTATTGACCCTGACGCTGTGGCGACAGAAAAGAACGGCTCATCAGAGCCTCCATATCCACTAAGCACAATCTTCACACAAACACACAAACACACAAATACGCGCG